>JAUMHM010000051.1:2249563-2272088 GCA_032362435.1 Melikaiella ostensackeni | reverse complement strand
AATAGATTGGTTCTAAATCAACCCACAAAATTCGATCTTGGCACTATGATCTATTTCCTTCATTTCCCATGTTCTGTGTACATAAATCTTGTAATAATTTTTTTGGTTCTTTAAATTTTACAACTAATTAAAATGTTAACCTGGTACTTATCAAAAAATAAGGTTGCCAAAAGGTTCTACATACATTCAGGTAAAAGAAATGATACCCTCGTTGTCTACAAAAAATGGTATTCTGAGGAAGATGCCATATGAACAATATGTGCATTCTGTCATTATGTACTATTGAGTACTTTATTTACATTTTCCTCTAATCTTATGATTTTTACACATGTTTTTGATTTCAAATTTATTTAATATATTTTTTGCAGTCTACTATACATTTGTTTTTTCTAAATATACTGTTAATATAATTAAAATGTCATTCTGGTACTTATTATAAATATTATTTATTATTATATTATATTTATTATATTATTTTATTATAATATTATATTATTATAAATTATAAATAATTGAAATGCTCGTTCAGTTAGTATTGTGGTGAAGTGTTTGCGAAACATAGGATTACAATTTTTTGGTTTTTATACGCAGAAGGTTATATAAAAAATTATTTTACCTAATTCTTATTTTCCTGTTTTTGGTCATATGGTTTTCAGTGTAATTGATAAAAATTTGGTGGAATGTGATTTTATGATAGATGTTACAAGAAAATATGTTTTGACTTAAACAAAAAAGATAACAAAGAAACTTTTGATAAGAATACAAATAAATTGAATATATCTCTTTGAATTTGGTTAAAAAAGCTGCCATACACAAATACACATAACTTTATAGTGTTTTCCATTTTAGAATAATAAAAATAATTTTAAAAAAATCTTCATAAGAAAGTGAATTTCACATTGATTTTGAAGATTTTTGATTCTAATAAGAAAATGGAAAGATTCACCAAACAATATTTGATAATAAAAAAAGTTTTATTTATACTTTCAGGTAAAATTTGAATTTAATTAATATATGTTTCATTATTTATAACTGTAGTTATCCTATAGATTACCCCTGATGAGGAAGTCTAAATTGGCTTCGAAACATGTTGGTCCTCCGTAGTATAAAAAAGACGGAAAAAATAAAAAGTGTGAGATTGATTTTGGTTGACTCTTTCTTTTTCTTCCTATTTTTCTTTTTTGCTTATACATTTATTGTACATTTGTCTCTAATGAGCCAGAAAAGCGGGTAGTCTCGAAATCTAATTTTGATTTGAGAACTTTTTGGGTTTTCCTTTTTCAGTACACAAAAAATTTTCATCAGAAAGCAGATTTCATTTCGATTTTTAAGGAATTTGAAGAGAGAGATTAAGCAAGGATTTGTACCAATCTGCGGGGTTGCCTATGAATACTTAAGATTTTTTTAAATTGAGGCGTTAATGGTTAACTCAATTTACCAAAAGATATCTATTTTACTTAAATATAGTTTACGAATTTGAGGAAGTTAGTAATTTTTTAGAAATGTGTTCTTGGTTTGGATTATCACCTTTTTCTTTTTTGAAAAATGGAATAATCTGAATAGATTGGTTCTAAATCAACCCACCAAAAATGTGATTTATCGGTATTTTAACATTCTCAATTAACTTTAGAAAGGCAGCACTATTTTTTATTGATCTTTCCGAAATGATTACTGATTCTCTGATAATTTTGCTAAGGAGTCACCTTTGAATATAATAATAATAATATTGAATATTAATAATAATATATAATAATAATTATATATATGTAATAATATTATATAAATATAAAAATATGAATATAAAATAAATATAAAATATAAATTATATAAATGCATATAATAATATTGAATAATAATATTGACTATTATTTTCCAAAGATTTCCGAATCCTTAATCTCTCTAGGATTTTAAATGTATCTTTTTGAAGCATTCTTGTAGGATCATTTGGAATAACTGTAAAACTATGTTTATCATTCAAAATATGCATCATTTTTTCATTATAAACATTACTTAGTATTGCAACCGTAATGCTCCCTTTATCAGGCTGAGTGATCAGTAATTCAGGTTGACATTTGAAAAAAATGTTTGTTTCAAAAAATCCCTCGTTTAATTCATTTTCTAATAAGCTTTGTGGAACCCCATTATTCAAAAAATCGTTTGACAAACCCATAAGTTTTGCTCTAAATTCTTCTATTTTGTTGTCTAGTAATTTTGAAATATTTGCTTCAATGTCTTTAATGATATCAAGGAATTGAATATACTTTTTTTGCTCATATTTGCTACTAAAGCCTTCACCAAACCTCAAAATGTTGATTTCTTTCTGTGGAATCTCTACGCTTGAAATAGTTAAAAACCATGATGATGAAATGGGTCAGAATGATTTTAAAATAGAGACAAGTGAATATTCAGAGTCAATTTTTCTATACCACCTTGGATATTAAGAGTGTTTTCAAATTTTCATTCATGTTTTTCATAATTTTTTGAGGCTTTTTTACTTAATCCAGTTTCTCTTACAAGGCATTTTTTCGTGATGTAAAACGGTACCCGTTTATTCAAATTATCTAGTCTTCTTAATGTTCTCATTTATAGATTGTGTATTTGTGCATGGCAATCTTTTAAAACCAAATTCAAGACAGATTTCCTAAATTTATTGGTGGTTTCGTTAAAGCTTTTTTTGTCTCTTTTGTCGTTAAAATCAAAGTTAACTCTTTTGTTAATGTGAAATACCTTTTTTGGAAGAACCTCATGAATGACTTTATCAAGAATTCTTTCTGTAATGGAACCAATCTTACTTTTTTACTAATTGGATAAAATTTCTTAATATTTTTCACCGGTCCTGCAGTAACATCCATCCCATTTCCCCATTTTTCATAAATTTTATTGAAATCCATAATAAAAAATAGAAAAATCAGATTAGATAAAAAGTTAACTTCCTGCGTAGAAAATCCAGATATTGTAGTCCAATGTTTTGTAACAATTCACCACAACACTAATTGAGAATACATTTCAAATTCTGTCCAAAACACAAAGTAATAGTAAAAAAAATTTATAGAAATAGTACCCCACTTTTTGAATACAAAATAAAATTTGTGAGAAAAAGATTAGAAAAACAGTTACACAGAAAAAGTCATTCCAATTTTGAATGTTCATTTTTAGGTGATAATTGAATGTAATTAATATAGGTTTCATTATTTATAACTTTTGTCCTGGTACAAAAAATTAAAAAGATTTAAATTCTTGATAAAATTAAACGCTGGATAAACCTTCATGTTCAAGAGAAAATGCATAATTAATAATAATACGAGGCTCTCAAAAAAATGACACGATTTTTTTGAAAAAAATTTCATCTTTAATTATGTAATAAAATGAGTTAAAAATTTAATATCATTAAAAACTGAGGTTTATCCAGTGGGGAATTTACTTATGTGTAAGTACACGCAGGGGCAATCCGTTTCATCAATTATTTTTTGAGTTATGTTTCATGCTAATTTGAAAAAAGTGTTTTCGAGAAAAATGCGATTAAAGTTTTCGGTCAATGTTATAAGGAACTTACCGCTTTCTGCCACAACGTTGAGGCTGTGCGCAACAAATCACGTGACTTACGTTTAAACTTTCACAATGTTTCATTAATTTTTTAAAAAACACACTAAAAGACACTTTTTAAAAAAAGTCCTGAAAATCACTTTATTTATAGCGATTTACTTGAGACTCCCCCCTAATAATACGCAGTAATGCGTTCAAATTCTAAAACTTATGGATTTACATTCTTAACATGTCAGAGCATTCATTTATGCAAAAGAAATCGATGCTTTCAAAATATTACTTGAGACTCCTCCCTTAACCAGACTGAAAAATATATTAAATATATTCTAAAACCAAAAACATCTGTAAAAATCATAAGATCAGAGAAAAATATAAAGTACTCAATGGTACATAATAACAGAATGCACATATTGTGTATATGGCATCTTCCTCTGAATACCATTCTTTACAGGCAACGTGTGTATCATTTCTTTTACCTGAGTGTATGTAAAACATTTGATACTAAATTTTATTTTATTTTCAGGTACTTTTTTGAATTTTTTTTCATTATCAAAAGCTGTAGTTTTTCCATAAATTACCCCTGATGAGGAAGTCTAAATTTGCTTCGTAACATGTTGGTCCCCAGTAATATAAAAAAGACGGAAAAAAGAAAGAGTGAGAGGTTGGTTTGGTTGATTCTTTCTTTTTCTCTCTCTTTTTTTTTGTTGTACATCTATTGTACATTTGTCTCTAATGAGCCGTAAAAGTGGGTAGTTTCGAAGTCTGTTTTTGATTTGTGAACTTTTTGAGTGTTCTTTTTGAGCACACAAAATATTTTCATAAGAAAGTAGATTTTATTTTGATCTTTAAGAAAAGAAAAGAAATGTATGTATACAAAAAAAAGTAGATAGGAAAGACACCCGTCGCTTCTTATAAGAAGTTCTTCCACAATGAAAATTTGAAAGAAACATATGTCTATCCCATATGGAGGGGGTTCAGTTCAGTTAGTGTTGGGTGAATGTCTGCACTACAGTGGCGAGTTCAACGATAATAATATTCGAACAGCTGATGCTTCTTAGACCACCACCTCGGCGCGTTCACTCGTTGGGGATGTTTCCAATCTTCGTCATTTAAATTTAATTTAGAACTGCGCGAGACCAGCTGCATCGTTTTGGTCTCTTGGACTTGGAGAACCGCTCCCTCGACAAAAATATACCCTGCAAAAAATGTTTAAGTGGGAATAGTTTTTTTCATTTCCTATATTGGCTTCTATAAAAGAATATACAATATAATAATTCTGTAGTAAAAATAAATTCTGATTATTATTTACAATTTTTATTTTGTTATTATTATACCATTAAGCCAAATCCCTTTCGGGGCAAGCGTAACTGTTTCGGTTTTTATACATATTTTATAATTAGTATATACTAATTCGGCCATTATACTAATCCACTAAGAAACTTTCTTCACGCAGGCCCATTAGTATCCAAAATCTTTCGTTTCAGCCATTACTCTTCTTCTTATAAACAATTGTCCTCCATACATCCCTATTTTTGCAAACATCTTTTGTTTCCGTTACATCCATATATCGAATCATGCACGCTCTTGTGTTTCTACGACTCCTTATATCCCTTCGCTTCAGAGTCTCATTTACACATTCCAACTATTCTTTCTTCGGTCTACCTCTGGGTACGCTACCATTCATCTTACTCAAACACACTTGCTTCGTTAAACGTTCTTCATTCATTCTCTTAACATGTCCAAACCATCTCAGCAAATTTCTTTCACTCTTGACAATCAATGTTTATTCTACACGACATTCTCTGAGAACCCACTCATACTGACTTTGTCCATTATCGTTTTATCGCACATATTCTGCAGGAATCACTTGCCAACCGCATTCACTTTGCTCCTATCATTTTCTTGATACGTCTAGGTCTCGCTACCATACAACACGATCATCAATAATTAATTTCCCCTCAAGGGAAGTATAAAAACTTGAAGAATTCCTATTAAATCAAGAAAATCAAACGTAGGTAAAAAATACTTCATCGAGCAAATTGTGGAATTTTCAAGATTTTACCTGAGTAAACTAATATCGTTCTATCTATAAAGTATGTAAATTCAGATCGAGATCCACGAGAAAATATTGTTGCGAAACGATTTGGGCATTCATAGTGAATTTCTACTTGGATTCCACGTGGATTCAATGTGAATTTTCCCTAATTATTTGTACCTGAATAGTTCATCAAAGGAGGTTATATTACTTACATGAAATCCTGAAAGCTCCATCATGACTAACGAATTAACTATTTCTTACTTACCTTGGATTTTTTCGAAGTAATCTTCTGATCTCCAAGTTTCCAGCAGATTCTGAACTTGCAGTATGTTTTAATAATTAATCCATGTCATCGATGTGATCGACTTTCCCAAATCCTCCGAAATACTAAACATGGCGATGATCGTGGACTTGACGCAATATTTTGGCTTGATTGTTGGCAGCTTTGCTCAGGCTTCAGTTCTGCCAATGTCGCCAACGAGCAAAACTTGTAACTTCTACTACTTTTATTTGTTGGAAAATACATTGGTGGTAAATGTGACTACTTTTATTTGTTGGGCTTACAATTACTATCGTTACTAATATGAACTACTTAGAAGTACTAGTAACGACTTTTTGCTGCAGAAAACTAGTTACTTAGTTTTACAATGTAAGCAGTTGTCGCAGCTAAAACCATCTCTACTAATAAATAGCTTGTCCCAACCAACCATTTTTTTCAGTGAGTTTGCAATTCCTAACAGATTGAATTTTTTTTTATATAATCGCTATTAAATTTCATAAGGTTCTGTGAAAGATAATTGTTGAATTTCATGATTATTGCACTTCTGTCTTAACTAATAAGGTGAAATTTTTTTTTTTTTAAAACAAATTTTTTATCTTTCTATAAACAATGCAATAAAATCAGAATCAATAGAAAACAGTGTACGGGTCTAATGCACGAAAGTAATTCATTACATTATTCAGATAATTGTTATAAACAAATTGTTTGAAAAAATGTTCAAATTGGTGGTTTTTCAATTTGAGAAATTTTATTCATTGACAAAATCTATTCTTTATCGGATCATTAGTAATCCAGAGTGAAGGGATATCTCTTCTTTATTTGTTTATACTCTCTTCCTTTTACGGGTAAAGAGTCTTTACAGAACCATTACATGTTTGCTTATCGACAATCCTTATATACTACCTTACCAACTATTTCTTACATATCGTCTTAACCATTAATCTTAATCCTAGATGCTTGCGACCTTGGGCTGGGCTTCCGTTTCCTCTTACCACTACCAATCTAAAAATTGTGGCTCTTTTCCGTAATACTACTTCATTGCTCTCCTTCTTTAGGAGTCATTTTTAGGCCTTTCCCTACTCCGTGCAACCAGCTCTCTCTCTCTCTCTCAAATCTTCCAGCTTTTTCATCCATTCCTCACCCCGACCATTCCCATTCAAAATCCGCTTTATTTTCTCTTCTCATACTACATACTCCACACAGATTCTCCTCTTCAATATTCCAATAACTACATGCTCTTACCCCCTCTCCCATTCTGAATTTCACCATGCTATTCCATTTACTCTCCATTTCAATCTTTTTCAGGTATTTCGCTTTCCCCTCCCTCTTAACCATCTTATACCAGCTGTTGTACCTTGACTCCGAGATTTTTTCCCATCTTTCTTAGTTTCTCTTCAAAATTCCGAATCTTTTCAGTCGCAGGATCATCATTTTCTCTCGTCCTATTTCTTCCCTCAGCATATAACCTGGGCAGCTCCAAATACTCTTTCCTATACCCCACACTTGTTCCATTACTTTACTTGCACATTTCAATCTCGAACTCATCTGTAGCTTATTTCCTCCTCCTGCTTCGAACCAAAATCCTAGGTAGCAAAACTCTTCCAGCAACTCCATCACCTAGCTATTTATCTTCCATTCGTACTCTACGATTTCGCTTCTAAAACACATCATGATAGTTTTACACACATTCACCGTTACATCTTCTTCTCTCACATACTTTTTGAACGTTCTTAATCACCAGGCTCATCCTTCTTACATCATCCGATACTAGAACTCCATCGACTGCGTATGCTAGTGAATACAGTTTGTTTCCAATATTCTTCTCCAAGTCTGCCAATAGAGTACTACGAATAGCCGTACATAGAATTTGCAAACTGAAAAAAGTGGTTTCAAAAATTTTCAAAATGCTCTAACTCTCGCTTTGGTGTGCTCAAAAATAATTGTTTTTCTTTGAGATATTCAATATTGAAGTTTACTAAACGTGAAGGTGTACAAAATTTGAGAAATTCATGTGTATTCCAAACTTCAATATTGGATATCTCAAAGAAAAAAAATGATTTTTAAGCACACTAAAGCGCATTTAAAAGGGTAAGGCTTGTACTTTAAGATGCTGGCAGTAATTTTACAATAAAAGTTAAAATCGTTATGCTACATAACCTCAAATATAGGCAAAAACCACGATTTTCGCATTTTTAGCTTAGGATATCTCGAAAACCTGACGTGATGGAGCAATTCTGAGGCCAGATTCTTGTTCAGCGCAACAAAAACCTTCGGAAAAGTATACTCTGGTTTCTGGTTCTGGAATCTTGTCGGACTGTGCAATTTTTAAAAAGCGTCCTTGCGGCGAGTCTCTAATGTAAGAAACAAACTTTCTTGTAAGGAACCACTATCATGTTAGTGTTTTTGATAACTCTTTATTACTATCTTTTATACATGTTGAAGTCCTAAAAAGGCCATGATATCATAGCGAAATGCACAGACGTTTATTCTAAATAAAAATTTCTTTATTTATAAGTAAACTCTATCCCAAAATCAAATGCAAAAGAAAACATATTATTTGGTCTAAAATAATAAACATTAAATTTAAATAACTTTTTATTATTAATTATAATGAACACAAATAATAATTGGTCGCAATCGGTCACAGATCCATCAATTATTTAACAATTGTAATAGCAAAAAGAAACTGTGACAGTATGACATCAAGATAAATGAATTAAAACAGCTAAGCACAATACATTTAAATTTTCGTTCTGAAGTAGGATTTATCGAAAACAAGATATTTCCAAAAACGCTTAATGTTTGATAAAAAGTGCTTTCTTTGGGACGTCAGAACTTGGCACTTATCAATGTTAAAACAACTCTTTTCTCAAATTTGTTGGGAATTACCTAAAAAATGACTTCTGAAGGTCATATCTCGTGAACTGTAAGAAATAAAACGTTTTTTTCAATTTACAAATAATTTCATAGACTATAATTATTGTTCTGACTACTTTGGGCTTTAAATCTTTTACAATGTAGAAATTACAAATAAACTCCACTTTTTCACACAATTTCAGTATTATCTAAGGCTTCAAGATATCGCACGATGTTGAACATATAGACCTTATTTTAAAGTGGAAAATGAGAGAGTTTCAGTTAATACACTTTTTTATTTATAGGGTTTCACGAAAATATACAAATAAATTTGAAAAACAAAAAATCAAAAATGGAGGATTTTCAAGAAGAGCAACAACAATTTTTTTCATTTTAGGCTCAAAATACTCAGAAGGCATTCCCAAATATAATCAGGAAGAAACCGAGATGTGCACACTTGACAGACTGATTACGAGTAGTTAATAGTGATAGGACCAACTCCGAGTGATAAGTTACTATAAATTACTGATCAATTATCATAAGTTACCGATAAATCACCAAAAATTAGAAAATTTCCCATATTTTTGTAAATTTTTGGATACCTGTATTTCCAACTCTTAGAGAATTATTTTTGCCTGTTACTATAAATATAGATTAATATAAAAATTTGAATATAGAAGATATAAAGCTAGAATATAATCATAAGAAATCAGGAAACATTTTTCATCGTGCATACATATTTTCAGTTTATACAGTTTAAAAGTTTAAAAGTTATGAAATTTACGACTATGCCAAAGATTAGGAATTTTTAAAAACAAGTTTATAAATGTTCTGCATTTCTGAAACCTAGTGCATCGAATATTGTAAAAATAACACAAAAATTACTTATACTTTTTAATAATAATTAAATAAATTGAAATTATAAATTTTGGAATACAAAAATTAAATTAGAAATAGAAAGTATAAATTCGAAATGTAATAATGAGAAATCAGGAAACATTATTCAACTTGCATACATTTTTTAGAGGCATATATTTTTATCATACAATAAATTTCATCGGAAGGATGGAAAAAACTCCAACGCAACAATTTTTAAAATTATTATCAAACTTACGACTACGCTAGAGATTGGAATTTTTTTAAAAACAAGTTCACAAATTTTGTTCGTTCTTAAAACCTAGTATATAGAATATCGTTGAAAAAATAAAAAGATTACTGACACTTTCCAATAATAATTAAATTAATTGAAGTTATGAATTTTGTAAATATAAAAATAAATTTAATAAAAAATATAATCTTGAAATATAATATTATGAGATTAGGAAACAATTTTTCATATGCATGCATTTTTTAGAAGTATATCGTTTTATTGTATGCTAAATTTGAACGGAAAGATGCAAAGAACACAAACTGAGCAATTTCAAAAATGATGAAATTCAAAACTTCCACGTAGAGGATGGCAATTTTTAAAACCAAGTTCATTATCCTTCATATTTTTTAAAGCTTGTACAACGAATAGTGTAAGAATAATAAAGAGGTTACTGACACTTTTCAATAATAATCGAATCACCTAAAATGATGAATTTTGAGATATAAAAAATCACTTTTAAAATAAAATATGTAAAGTTAAAATATCATAATAAGACATCAGGAAATAGTTTTTAATATGCATATATTTCTAAAGGTATATAGATTCGTTGTATATTAAATTTGACCGAAGAGATACAGCCAAGATTTTTCAAAGGGAGACAATGAAAGACTTATTTAAAACTCTTTTTACCGGACTACGCTAAAGAGTGGAAATTTATTTCAAACAAGTTTATACATTTTTTCTTATTTTTCGAACCTCGTACATCGAAGAATGTAAAAATAATAAAAAGATTGCTGACACTTTTTAATAACGCCGAGAAAGATTAGGAAACATATTAAGTAAGCATAAAATTTTTTCGCATTTTTCAGATGTATACATTTTTATTGCACAATAAATATTATCGTGAGTATGCATAAGACGCCGACATAGCAAACCTTAGAAATGATCAAGGTCACGACTTCAGTACAGAAAATGGAAATTTTTTAAAAACAAGTCCGTAATATTTTATAATTTTGAATCCTCGTACGACAAGTAATGTGTACATAATAATGAGACTACTGACACTTTCCAATGACACATAAATAAATTGAAATTGAAAATTCCGAGACATGAAAAATATATTTTAAAATAAAAGTCATTCCGCGAAGAGGTCGGCAAGCCATCTTCAGTAATGCTTTTATAGGCGTAGGCTTGAGATTAGGAAAATGGTCATTTTTCTTATTTTTTGCCAGTGTTATCCAAAGAATAAAACTATATCATAGCAAATTTCATTTTTTTATCCTGACTCGACATGTCAATAGCTTGAATTTGAGCCATTCTCGAAGAAAATTAGACTAAAAGAAAAGCTTCCAGCATAAGGGTTTGAAAACCAAAATTTCTCTCATATTTCTTATTCTTTAAACGCTGCTATGATAGAAAAGAAAACCATAATGTACCGTCAATTAGTCGAAATATTTACTAATTCGATAGTGGAAAATTACTAATTGAAACTAATTACTTATTTTAAAGGCCTTTCTCAGTAACATATTTTATAACTTTCAATTCAGAAAAAATGTCGATGAGTAGGATCTCACTCCCATCGCATTTCATGATTCTCGTATTTCTTCTTTTCGTGAATTAATTAAAAGCACAGAAAGGTAAAGTGCTAAGAATTTTAACACGGGCTGGCTTTGAATCAAGAACCTCCTTAAAATATGTGATGTTGGCTCCCAGTTACGCCTCTGCAGTCTGTCAGTGAACAATTTGGAACATCTATTCGCTGAATTTCGATCTTAAAATTCGTATTTCTATTCGATGTTCGAATTTCGCGGCCAGTAATGTTAACTTTTGAAGGTTTCTTTTTCCCTGGTTTAATTAATATAGATCCCACTAATCGACATTTCCTCTGATTTGAATGTTGTAACATCTATTACTGGAAAGAGCCCCTCAAATGATCTATATAAAGAATAAATATAAAAATAAAAAGTAAAAAGTTGAAATATAATAATAAGAGATCAGGAAACATTATTAGCTATGTATACATCTGTTTAAGGTATACAGTTTTGTTATGTAATACATTTCATCGAAAAAATGCAAAGAACTTCAACGCAGGAGTTTAAACTTTGTGAAACTTACGACTAAGCTAGAGACTAGGAATATGCATATATTTTTTAGAGGTATATAGTTCTATCATACTAGCATTTCTCAGAAAACGTATATTTTTAGAGGTAAATAATTTTATTGTGTACTAAATTTTGACGGAAAGTTTCACAGAACTTCGACACAACAATTTTGAATGCAAGTTGAAAGACTTTTCATGTTTTTGAATTCTTATGTAGAATAATGTAAGAGTTATTAAATGATTAAGGGCATTTTTTAATATCAATGGAAGTAGTTCCGAAACATTTTTCAGAACACATACATTTTGTATAGGTGAATTGTTTTATTGTATACTGAATTTTATTGCAAATATGCACAGAACTCTTACACGGCAATTTTTTCTTTAGAGGTAAATAGACTTATTGTATTCTATAGCAAATGTTCACGAAATGCGATTACGGCGATTCCACATAGCAGTCTTTTAGAAAAAACTTGGTCTTTTCATGGGACTTGGTCCAAGTGGCGGAAGATAAAACCAGGCCTGTCCCAGTCTTAAACCCATACTCAGACCTACATAAAAAATAGGATCATGCTCGCCTACATTTTTCTTTTTTTTTATCAAATTAAATTTTACGCAAATTTGAAAAATTTAGTACGTATAACAGAGATATCATTAATTAGAGAATCGAGTGGAAAATTGACAATTTTTTGAATTCCATAAAAATGGCAAAAAATCATATTAAAAGTGACAAATAATTTTCTAATATTTTTCAACTTTTTTTCCTCCATAATTTGCAAAAACAGTACATAAATAAATTATTCAATAATCCTTGATAGCAGAGCTATCAAGAGTTGCTTAAGAATCCGAAATAATAAGAAGCATTTCAGACTTCAAAAACAAGGTGCCGATGCCATGGCGAGCTTAACTCGTGGTCGCAAGCTAGGTCTGTTTTATATTTGTTGCCATTCATTTCTCAGTCAGATAACTGTGATGCCAAGGAATGATAAATATTTTAATTACTCATTGTTGCTCACAATCATGAAAAACAGAATTTGAAAAATATACGAAAATGATATTTCACATTCTAACATGATTTTATGTCATTTTTATAAAATTTAATAAATTAACCATTTTTCACAGAAATCCTTAGCTAATGCTATATCTCTTAGAAACACTACATTCTTCATAAATTTCACGTAAAAAATTAATTAAATTTTTAATGAAATTATGTGGAAATGAACCTATGCTATAACCAATATTTAAGTATAGGTATAAACCTAGGACAGATCTGGTTTTTTCTTTCGGCCGCTTGGACCAAGTCTCAAGAAAGAACCTGGTCTTTTCGGGAGTGTGGCAATTTTAAAATGTATCATAATGACGACTTTGGTAAAGACTGGGAATTTCGTTATAAGGAAGTTTATTAATTTCATTCATTTTCGAAACTTAGTACATCGAAATATGTAAAAATAATTTGAAAAATTTACTAAAGCTTCTTAGTAACATTAGGAGAGAGTATAAGCAATTTTTCAGAACAAATACATTCTTTAGAGGGAAATAGTTTTACTGGATACTTAATTTTATCGCAAATATGGACTGAACTCCGACGCAATAGTTTTAAAAACGAGCTCATAAATTTTATATATTTTTGAAACCTTCCATATATATCAAATAATGCAAATATGAAAAAGGGATTACTGAAACTTTATAATAATTCCGGAAGCCTTAAAGAAACATGTTTTGGTACGCAAATATATTTTCATAGCTCAAAAGTTTTATTATATACTAAATTTTATCATAAATATGCACAGAAGTCCAAAGTAGCATGTCGAAAAAAGCAAACTTATGGCTTTGGTAGTTATTCGAAATTTCATCGAAAATACTTCGTCAATTTTCTATATTTTTGAAACCATGTACAATAAATAATTTGAAATAATACAAAAGATTACTCACATCTTTCAATAACACAGAGAAGACACAAAGTAAAAGAAATATTTTTTCATGAATATTCTAATTTCATTAATGACAACTTAGCAATAGAATGTAGATATAAAAATGGATACCGGCTATTTCGCAGGTCATTTAGAGGTGAGAAATTTTGCTGTTAGAGCTCCCACTGTATTTTGTGTTGTTTAGCTATAAACTTGAATTTTTTTTTCTCATGGCATTTTCCGCTTTTAAAACAAAAGCTATTATCCCTATTAAAAAACGATGAGAAGCAATGTTTCAAAACTTTCAGAAAATGATAAATTTGACCTCTTGTTCATTTATCGTATCTAGCGTGAATTTGTAAAAAGTTGGATTATTACTTTTCTCATTTTGATTTTTCATAGCCATTTAAGACCTCAAAGATTGAACTGTTTTAGAAATGCACATCCAAAACTATAATTCAAGAATTAAATTATAGATGCTCTAAAGATGATACATGTATTATTAATAAGTATCATATTGCGTAGTATCATGTGACTTTCAAAGTGACTGGATAGATTTTTTTACTAAGTTTAAAGTTTTGGATAAAAATTGAAATGGTTTAATTTCGAAAAGTATCCTTGAAAATTTAAAAATTTTTAACTTGCAAACGATTTAAATCCACTTAAATTAATATGAATTTTTAAGGGTTTGAGTAGAAAAAATGTTGATTTATAGATAGAATTTAATGATCAATTTCAAATTGTCAACATTTAATCACTTCGAATTTAGATACATTTAAATTCCGAAGTGCTCGATTTTAATTTATTTCATTTTGAATGCTTTCACTTTCAAATAATTTAATTTTTATTCCTTTGAATTTCAAATAATCTATTTTTCAAAATTCTAATCCGAAAATTTCAAATTCTTAATGTTTTGAAATTGTCCTATTTCTGGAATTTTAATATGAAATCATCAAGTTTCGAGATTCTTGAATTCGAAATAAAATTGTTCAATTTTGAATGCTTTGAATTAGAAATGATACAATTTCAACTCCCCCCTAATGAAATTGTCCAAATTGAAAAATTTTAGTTTGAGAGATTTGAACTTTGAAAGCTTCTGTTTTGAAATTTTGCAATTTATCATTATCTAATTTTGAACGCTTTTGTTCAGAAATTATACAAGTTCAATTCCTTCTAATTCCATTCGAAATATTGTGTGAGAACCGAGTGGCGCTAATCCGCTCTGTATTCATTATCGGAGTGTCTCGGCGTCCCGAAGTTCAGGACGACAAGCCTATTTTCACCATTTGGCTACTCGTCCCAAAAATCGTGTATTTTTTAAATTTTACTCCTTTCGAGTTAGCCGAAGATTAGCAAAACTGCTAGTCGTTCACAAATGAAACTAAATTTAAAAAAAAAAATTAGGTTATGTTTTAGAAGGTATAGTGCTTTAAGCTTTAACTTTGACTTATTCAAACGAAGTGTCTCATCACCTGGAAATCTGCGTACTCGTGTTTTTTTTCTATTCTAACAAAATCACTGCAAATTGAGAAACATTGATAGAAATATCGTTGAAAAATATTTTGAAAATAGCTTAAAAATCACCCCTGTGACTGGTCACAGAAATAATGTCGGTCACATCCCTACCCCTTTACGAGGTCCAGTGGGGGCTGGAAGGTCCCCCCTGTCACTCGACACAGAAAAAATGTTTGGAATATAAGTATTTGAATCGTTTTTCTCGTCACAAATCCCCAATCGGAATGAACATTAAGAAGAAGAGAAGAGATTCGATTGAAAGTAATTCCTATTTTATGTATATTTTATTATTTACTATTTCCTTCAGAAGTTTGCAGCTGAACATAAAGGATTGGGAAAATTATATATTAGAGAAAAAGAGATTATAAACGCCCATTTTTCGAGAAAACTAGTCAAATGAGTGAAAAATGCTAGTCATCCCGAATTTTGGGACGACTAGACCCAGCCATTCATTATTCACGCCTAGCCAGAAGCAATTTTCACTTAAAAGAGCTTGCACACCTCGGCTTCTTTCTAGTTATAATTTGGGGATGCCTTCCGAGTATTTGAGGAATAAAATAAAAAAAATCATTAAGGCAATTGTTGAAAAAGCTCCATTTTATTTATTTTTTTTGTTTGTGAAAATGCTGAAATTAATTGAAAGGGTGGAGTTTCTCTTGTAATTTCTACAATTTAAAGCATTCAACGCCTGAAGTAGTCATAACAGAAATTATAGTGTATGAAATTATCTGTATATTAAGAAGAGAACGTTTTACCTCCAATGGTTCACGAGATATGACCGCCAGAAGTCAGTTTCTAGGTGAACATTTTTTTTTCTCATTTTTTGTTGAATATTTCTTTCCACATGCATTTCAGGCAAAACTTGTCTGTGTTTCGCTAAAAATAGACAAGATTAATCCATTAACGCCCAAGAACTACAATTTTTTAACTTATGTTCAAGCCTCATTCTCATGACGGAGAAAGAGAAATTTCCAAGCGAAAATCATGTTTCCTCAGAGTTTTGGGTGAGCTCTTCAAGATCCCGTGGTCAGAATTGAGTTTAATCCAGTAGAAAATCCAATATGGCACCAAATTCGGAGAAAAGTACCAAAAAATCAGGAATTTTTTTTTTCATAATTTTTTTTCGACCCAAAAGGGTATTGGACTTGACTCTAACTATGATAAACGGTTATCAGAATAGTTGAGTTGCGAGGAAAAACTTGTCTCAGTGATCTCAAATAGGCATACCCTTCGGCGCAGCCAATACAGCGCCAAATTCGGAGAAAAGTACCAAAAAATCAGGAATTTTTTTTTTCATAATTTTTTTTCGACCCGAAAGAATATTAGGATTCGACTCTGACTATGATCAACGGTGATCAGAATAGTTGAATTGCGAGAAAAAACTTGTCTCACCGATCTCAAATAGCCATACCCTTCGGCGGATTTAATATGGTGGATATGAAATTTTGGAAACTCTACGATTTTCGCACAACTCTGTACTCGGGGGTTTTCGGGGTCGCTGATTACGAATTTCAAATTGGATTTGCAGAATTCCATATAGCGGATCCAATATGGAAGACAAAATTTCGAAATCTGTCGAGTTTCATCAAAATTCTGTGCTTGGATGAGGTCTCTGTTCACGATTCAGATATTCTACGCTCAGCATAACCCAGAGACAACGACGTGGACGTGGTAGAATTCTGTCTCCTTCGAGGTGCTAGATGAGAGTGAGTCCCCTTGCCTCTCACTGGAATATGAATCCTCTTAGATCATAGTTTCTTGAATTTTATACAAAAATTTAACCAAATTCAAACTCTTCCTACTACCACTTGAAAAAATTCTGCGTTACATTATTCAAAAACTCTACGAAATATAATATATGGAGTCATAATTATTTATGATAGAATAAAAATACTAATTTATTTTAATTAAATGGGTGTATTATCTTCTTTTCTTTAATAAAATCTCTCCTCAGTGAAGAAAGTGGGTCAAGCACATATTACGTTATAGTCAGGAGGAGGGTATATGAAATGCTTACTCTTGCTTACATGGGAGTAGGGGGGTTTCAATTTGATCTGAAAAATGCTTACTCAGTACTTGAACAGCCCCTTATATGAGAATTCATATAATTTTTTTCATTGTCAATTACATACTGATAGTTAATGGCTTTTGCGTATGGTATATTCTTTGGTAAGATCATAGCGTACCGCTTGTAGATTCTAAGAGGAATTTTTACTATACGGCACAGCATTTTTATTCAAGAGGTATTAATTGCACAAATAAATTATTGTAGAACATGTCTACTTCCTCCTTGTCATCGTTGATCTTGAAAGAGTAAAATGACTTAAATGATTAGTTCATTGAGTTCATTTTGAGGATAATAATTGAATGCAGAAGTTCAGTTGACCATATCAATTCTTAACATTGAAATATTTCCTCTAGGTATTATCAATAATCCACATTCACTTCAAAAGCAGTGAGTTTTAAAAGGCCATCTTAAATCATTTTTTTAACAGTTCACGTTTACTATGTTCAAAGCCTTCACCAATCTTCGGTAGTATATCTTTCTCCATCAGTAACTTTTTCATTTCATCGTACGGAGAAGTCGCTAGGTAACTAAGGTAACAGGTCATAAATCATATATCAGAGGTCAAGAGTAAAAGGTTAGGTCGACATTCCAACTCATAGAAAACAGGGATGAGGATAACTACCAAATTAACAGAAATAAATTGACAATGCAAGAATTAAAAAGTTGAATTGATATTCAATAATTAATATATAAATACATAAGTGAATAAATGTCATGAATAAATGATTGAAAGAGTTTGAGTTGAATGGATCAGTTGTAGAATGGTAAAACACTCCTGGATAGTCTGCCTTAAAAAGTAATACTAATTAGCAACCAAGTTTGTAGAAGAGAGAAGATTGAAAGGAATTGTGATATTAACAGGTACTTACGGATTCTGAGATTCTAAAAGTTTCCACCTTCTTGTTTGGAATGCTCTGGGATGTGTCTCAGCTTTCAGAATTCAGGCCCTGGGGCTGGCAGCAGATAAGTGACAGAAATAGGTCAGTGACCTGAGGTGAGTAGGTCACTGGTCCTAGGCCTTTCGTCCTTCCGTTGTAGCAGGTTCCCCTCTAATATTTGATGTGGGTTCGGCGTGCAGATGGCAATGTTCCAAATATTCTGGAAATTGTGTGACGCCTGTGCGTTGACGGGCCGACTACTTGGTCCGAAGATAAGGGTCAAAATTTCTAGTAGATTGCTTATTGATTAGGAGATTGTAGACTAGTGACTGACTTTAAACTATTTTTAAAGGGGCACTTTCGACGAGTCAGGGTCGAAGTAGTTGAAGAGAAGAAGATGCTGGCTCGTGATGGTACTTATCTGTCTGGTGATGGTGTCTTCTGACTGACTACTGATTCAAAATCTGCAGTATTTAAAGACAGAACCCCTCTTCGAGTATCCATGCAGTTGACCGGTATTAAAAGTAGGGGTTCGAATAAGAGTTTAGGATTGCTCATGTGGAAAGGTGGGAAAAATCTAAATATCCAATTGACATTGAGGATTCTAGATATGTCCTTATTCGGAGAATGGCGCGGTGGTTGAAATCCACTAGATCCCTTGCTGGGTACCAGGAGTATGTCAGGCCATTGTAAAATTTCGCGCTTGCGGCGGGAATAGCAAACAGTGGCGCTGCGATCGTCACTCGATACATTTGAATTGTAATCACCGCAAAGCGCACTAAATTTTTCATTTTTTATGAAATTTTAACGGTTTTCGAAGTTTCTCAAGACTAATTTAAAATCCGAATTGTTTAGTTCTTCTGTCAAGCACTATTCTAGTAACCTCAGTGAGTTTGTCAGATAATATATTCATTATTTGATACTGAATATAATTACCTTTTCACGGAGTAAAATTTCGAAATTTCAGAATTGATTTCTAAATCATAATAAATCCTATCGACTTCATTTCTCACTTAAAAATTGTTTGATGTTCCGAATTAATTTTTTCAAAAAAAGTCAGGAAATAGCTGATTTAATTTAGATAAAAGTAATTATTAAATTTTTCACTCGATTTTTTCCTGGAAAAATTAATTTTGAAAAAATCAAAACTTGGGGACAAGAAGCGAAACTGATGGAGGTTGTTATTGTTCATAAACCTTTTTTTCAACTCCGTAATTTTGCTCTGTGAAAAGTTACCCTATATTATCTATCCTTTTTTGAAGTAAACATATAAAAAAATAAATAACAAGTTTGTACTCCATAGATTATAAACTATACTTATATGGGTATTAAGGAATAAATTAATTTTTACTTTGATGTTTCTTTATTGCCTGTACAGACCAAAAGTCTTAAAAAATTAAAATCAATCTATGAAACTTGAGTACAGGTTATGTTATTGTGATTAAAAATTTCACCATAAAAATTGAACTACTTGCCGGCATGACGCATCCATCAGGAGCTGAAAACTGTTGTTCCCAAACAATATCGGTCTCTAAAAAATGTTTTTCGCAAACGACTTGTCCAGCTTTGTACAAAAAATCACTTTCGTGCCGCAGAACTGCACGTTGTTTTTACTCAACACAATTTTGTGGTACCGAGAAGAAATGGAACTTCTTTTTGTTTGATTTCTTTGATTTATGCTCATTATGGTAGTACAATCAGGTATTATTCAGCATCTACCGCCAATTTTTATTTACAGTTTCTTTACAAAATTTTTTTAAATGAATAAATATTATGCGCAACGAATACATTTACATGGGAATGCCTTTTAAACTAATGTCAGACAATCGAGTGACGATCGACGCGCCGCTAGTTCGCCGCTGTGGACAAACCATGGCACAATTTTTTTTACTACAGAATGGGTCATGGCATACCCATGCTGGTTACCAAGGGGGTACGTAGTGCTAGTTTTAGTAGTAAATCTCGAGAAAAAAATCAGATATGATTTCACAGTAAATATTTTTTTAAACTATGAATAGTCATCTAAAAATCTATCCAAACAGTTTTTGGATCCATTTTAATCGAATTTATCGATTCTTAAGGATCACTGTGTCATGTCATTCATATTTACCTCAATATCATCGTACTTCCCAAAAAGATCAAACATTGCCATCTTATGAGAGCCGACTTACGCAAACTCTTCCGAGGATTTGAAAGAGAGATTTGAATCAGTTTTCGTGAGATGGCACTCGAAAACTACCGAACAGATAGCCAAAGTAGCGAAAGTGAAAAGGAACATCGTACAGTAAGTATTCTTAACGATGATGCTTCCGGAAATACTATAAATAATTACACTATAATTAATATTATGAATATCAGTTAATACAATAATATACTAAGGGTACCAACCGGGTAACCCGTATTGACAGTAAATTCCCCAAATATGTTGGACATTTTCTAGAATCAGCATTCCATAGTATAGAGTTTTTCCAATCTTAATTCCCTTGAATGTCATAAAAGTCATTGTGAAAAAAAATCAATACTAGGGCAATCCAAGCGTCGCATGTGAAGGACTAGAAAAAAAATGTAAATCAATATATATTTTCCAAAATTTAGAAATATCAATGAGTAAAATTTCACTACCTTCTAATATCCACATCAATGAACTACACTTTGGGATGTCGGTTTATTTTTGTAAAGATCAAATTGCGTCGATGCCAGGATTGCAGTGAAATCGAAACTGAGTAAGCTCTCAGGACTTATTTTGAATCAAGAGACTACGAGATGAACCTCATCGTTTAAAACTAGTCCAATCACATCTGTCAAACTCTAGCTGTTCTGGTCCCAAATCCTAAATTCATTCGCAATTTGAACTTTTCTGTCGTGAAATTTCCAGTGATTTGAAGAGCATGGAATACTTAATATAAATTTTCCGCATATTTTTCAGTAAGCTGTTGAAAAACACATGCAATTCTTAAATCAATAAATGAATTATTAGATAAATAAATTACATAAAAATTTTTTTCACTGATACTCTTGCTATTCGGAGAAATTTTTCGTTCAGAACATCCTTTTCTTCCAAGATTAAATTTTCTGATTTTAGAAGCAGGCCTGTTTTTGGTTTCCAGGTAGCTCCTTCATAAACTCTTATTTCGTTTTCATTTAAGGAATGCCATTCTCGAATCATCGTATCGTCGTAGCATTTTACAATTATTGACTTACCACCACTTAGAAGTAAAGGATGGCCAACTGGATTCAAACCAAAATCAAGTAAATGATTGTCTTCAGTTTCCACGAAGATAACGAGGTTTTTCTTCGATGATACATAGGGTTTTTGTTAAATCCGCCATTTTTTATATGCTTTTCAGAAGTGATGAAAAAAATAATCATTGGATTGCTGTTTGTTCTCAAAAATTTTATATCGGCTGAATTGTATTTGTTTAATGCAAGTACTTCCTCCAAGTTTATAATCAATGCGAAGGTTCTTTCTCTGAACAATAACTTTTGCATATTATAAAAAAGGCTCAACTGCGTCACATCTGAAAAAATTTATTATATTGTGTACATTCCACCTGATGTAGTTAAAAAAAAAAGAATAAGAGTAGGTACTGAAACTTACCCTTCGCGATCTGTAAAATGTATCATAGTTACAGAGAAAGATTTGAGTGATTTGCAAACATCTGAAATGAAGCTTGCGAATTCTGTTTCCGATGTAGTTAATGCAACTGAAAATGTAATTATGTACATTAATTTCTTTTATTTTTTTGTATAAAGTACTTTTTAATTTTACACCAAACTTAATACAACACCCATTAATTTTATTCCAGTATCATAAGTACCATACGTAAATATTTGTATTTAATTACGCAAGGGCTATTTAATATGATAAAATTAAAATTCAATCATGCTGAGCTTTTTATTTATGATACAATAATGGCATATGTTCAAAATTTTGAGTTAACTTTCCTGAATGAATAAAGGGAAGAGAATACCAAATAGAAGTGAGTGAGAATTCGTGAAACGGATCACTCTTTTCCCAACTTCATGAAATACAAAAAACAATGATTGTTTTTAGGAGTGCGTATCAATAATAAGATATTCCCAAAATATTTTCAAAAAATATCAACAATTACAAAAGTTATTAACAAAAGAGTGTTCTTGACAAATTTATTTCAAAAATTTATATCATGAATTAAAGTTGTTTAAAACTTATCGAATTTTCATTCAAAAAATATTGCGATTTGAGAAAATTAACTTTTTACAAAAACAA
>JAUMHM010000051.1:2230326-2244756 GCA_032362435.1 Melikaiella ostensackeni | reverse complement strand
TGATTTCGTTTATTTTCGCGATGTGAAGTGCATTCTTTCGTTTGTGAGGTTATGTTCAGAGATTTGAAAGGTGAATTGTGAAAATCGCTGTTGACAAAAGGAGCCCGTAATGTTAATAAAAGTTTTAGTTTAATCAAAATAATAATGTGCGGGAGGTTCTTGTGCTCTGGAGCATAGTGAAAAAGAAGAACTCAATGCTACTATTGGCAGGAATACGGATGGACTGCAGTGTTTATAATGGAATTTATGATATGTCAATTCAACAATAAAAATCGCTGGTCTCTGATGAATTTAATCAACAAATGCAGGCTTAGTATTGAGAGAACAGCAATTTTTAAGCGAAGTATGTGTGCTTTATATCGGTTTATTTTATGGAATGCATGAAAAGCAAATAGTTTTGAAAAGTAATTGAAAATTATCTGTTTTGCCAGGCCGAAATCTCACTACATTTTCAAGAGATATTTCATCGTCGCGAAGTCCGCTTTTCGGCATTTTCAAGCTAGTATTCATATTCATTCAGTTTCAATACAACCGATTTTTAAACTAAAAAAAGACGGATAAAAACAGTTGTCAAAAGGGATGGAGCCAGACTCTAGCCTCAAAATCAAATTGCCTCATTTTACTTCATAAATCACAGAATTACATCCTTGTTATAAATTATATTCAAATGTTGTATTCTGAACACAAAAGAAATTAATAGAATAATAAAATTCTGAACGCAAAAACATTGTTGAATTTTATGCTGAATTTGTTTGATTTATGCTAAATTAATGAATTAATTGCATCAAAATGTATGTCAGTGCGTTCAAAAGAAAATTTCATTAATTCCAAGAAGGATAGGCAATTATTTTAATAGATAAAACAACATTTGTCATAGCAGAAGTAATGTATTATTTCAAAGTTTATCATTTACAGTGGACCACAATGAATGTGAATACAATTAATGCATGTGCCAGAATGTCGAAATGTTCTTTCTTTTTTAATTCGTCTCTCTTTCTTTTTCCATGCAATCTATAGGGAGAGGTTTTGGAGTAACAGATTTGGGAAGCTGGCAAAAACTCGGAGGAAAGTACTGAGGACATAGAAAGAAGACCCTAACCAATTTGGCTCCATTTGAAGAGGCATCCGACAATGAATTACATACCAGCGTTTTTGAGAAAGCGAACCTGGCGGAAATCTTTTCAGATTTTCAAGTGATTTTTCGTCACATGAGAGGTACTTTACGCAAAGTCCACTTTTACATTTATATTTACTATATTGTGTCGTGTCCATAAAATGGATTTTAAGACTACGCAAAGACGGAGAAAAACAGTAGTTGAATTCAAAATTATATTCAAATATTGTCTTCTAAACACAAAGCTTTTGTTGTTTACAATCTACTTTGATGTGACAATTTATTACCTTACATTTGTGAAGTCATAAATTGTGTACCTAAAATGTGTATGGTTACATATGAAGAAAGTACTAAAAACCAGGTTCATCTTAAATTTTACCTTTGTAAACATTGCGAGAATTTACAAAATAAATTAGCATGTTTTTCAAATATTGTTTCTAACATAGGAAGTTCTTTTGAAGTAGTTAGAATAAAAATTATACTTGGAAATTAACTGAACTAAATTGAAATGAAAGTTCCAAGTAAATGGGATTTTTTGACGAAAATGAAAATAGTGGATCGGGCGCTTTTTGAAGAAAAAAAAAACGATTTTGGTATTTCATTACTAATAAATGGAGAAATTTTTATAAGATTATGTGGTAAATATTGATCAACATTTTTTTTAATGCATTTTCTTATTGAGTGTGGTTGTCTGTCACCCCACGAACATTTTAAGTTGAAAATTTTAATGATCAGAGGGGTCTCTTTTGTTAAAAACTCGATTTTTGTATTTAATGACTAAGAAATTAAGAAATTTTCATAATATTGTATGGTGAATATTGGTTAACATTTTTGTTTAATGAATTATTTTTTAATGTGGTTGTCTGTCAAATCCCCCTACTCCTACCCAACATTTTGAGATGAAAATTAAAACAAACGGAGAGGAGTTTCTTGAAAAAACTGGATTTTTGTATTTATTATTGATGAGAAATGAAGAAATTTTCCTAAGATTATATAGCAAATAGTTTCATTTTCATCTTCAAATGTTTGTGAGCGACAGACAACTGCATTTAATAAAAAAAAAATGTTAACCAATAGTTACCACATAATCTGATGAAAATTTCTTCATTTCTTAGTAATTGAATACAAAAATAGACTTTTTACAAAAAGTCCCGACCGATTATTTTCATTTCTATCTTAAAATGTTCGTGAATGCCACATTACCGTAATTTTAATTGTAATTTCAAATATTTGAAATCAGAAGAATTCTGATGCTTTGGATGCTTTGATTTTGTAGTTGAGTATTCAATATTTAAAATGAGAAATTTTTCAGGTATCGGAGTTGGACCTTTTTAATTTTAATGACCTGAAAAAATGTTTCATAAATTTGAGTATTTGTGTCCTTTATTCGAAAAAAAATTTTCCAGAGTCGCAGAATGAAGAATGAGGAAAAGGGAACTAAAATTTGTGCCGCAGTCGAGCTCGATTCTAATGCCACATCTAGGCAAATTACTGAACAAATGAACGTCAGCAAGTCTTCCGTTCTGTTAACTCTGAAGGAATGCGGATATTTTCCGTACACACCCACAAATGAGCAGATAATAACAGCAGAAGGTAAGCAAAGGCGTTCAGAAATGGGCGTGTATCTCTTGGAGGTAATGGAAGAAGATGAAATCATGGCTAGACGGATTCTGTTCGCGGTCGAGTGCACGTTCAAGCTACATGGAACGCGGAACGTACAACATCTTCGCATGTGGGCCAGACACAATCCTTTCTTTCTGATACCAACTCATTCACAGTCTCCAACGCCTGTGAACGTCTGTTGTAGAATGCTGAAGGATAAGATAATTGGACCCTTCTTCATCGAGGATACATTAACTGCACTCAGCTACACAAACATACTACTGAAAGAGGTCGGCTCGGGATTCAAAGATGCTCTGAATGGAAGCGAAGAGATGCGTTTTTAAAATTATTTATTTTTTATGTAGTTGAAAAATATAACCTATATGAATGTAAGTAATTTCAATAAAAAATGAACTTGCAGTTGCAGATCATTTGGCAGCAGGACGGGGCTCCAGCTCACCATGAACGATATGTTCAACCGTCAGTGGATCGACAAATTTACCCCATTCGTAGAATGGTCTCCACGTTGATCAGATCTCATTCCCCTAGATTATTTTTTGTGGGGCTAAACAAAATCAAAGCTGTATCGCTCGAAGCCCATCGTCAGTTCGGATTACCTACGATACCGAATATCTGAGGTCATTGGAGGTATTCCGCGGAAAGCTCTGCAAAAAGTCACAGGCGAAGAGTTTGAAAAACGACTTCGTCTGTGCATTGCGTGTGAAGGTGACCTCTTTGAATATCAGTATCGATGAGAAGAAAGTAACATTATGTTAACTAATTTCAATTTCCGTTAATTATTGTTAATTTTATACTCTTTCCTTACTCTCTTCAATACTTACTTTCATTTACATCAAAAAATCCCATTTACTTGGAACTTTCTTTAAAACTTAGTTCGGTTAATTTCCAATTATAATTTTTATTCTAAGTATTTAAAAAAGACTTGATATGTTAAGAACAATACTTTACAAAAACGCTAATTTATTTTGTAAATCCTCGCAATCTTTACAAAGGTAAAATTTAAGTTAAATATGTTTTTTAGTACTTCCTTCACATGTTACCATACATATTTTAGGTACACAATTTATGACTTGACGAATGTAAGGTAATAAATTGTCACATTAAAGATTGTAAACAACAAAAGCTTTGTGTTCAGGAGACAATATTTGAATATAATTTTGAATTCAACTACTGTTTTTATTCGTCTTTGTTTAGTTTTAGAATCCAGTTTAACGACACGACACAATATAATGAATATGAATGTAAAAGTGGACTTTGCGTATAGCACCTCTCATGTGACGAAAAATCACTTGGAAATCTAAAGAGATTTCCGCCTGGTTCGATTTCTCAAAAACGCTGGTACGTAATTCATTGTCGACTGTCTCTTCAAATGGAGTAAAATTGATTAGGTTCTTCCATGTCCTCAGTACTTTTCAGTACTGTGTTCTGAATACAATATTTGAATATAATTTTTGCTGCAAAGTCTATGGAACCAGGGCCAAATTGAATTACCTCATTTTACACAAAAAGTATTGAAATTAGGAAATTTTTCACTCTGAATGCAGAATTTGATTTAAAACAGGAGTAGGCCCTAGTATTTATAAAAAGGATGTAATTCTAGGATTTATAAAGTAAAATGAGGTAATTTGATGTTGAGGTTAGTGCCTGGCTCCATCCCCCTTAACAACTGTTTTTATCTATCTTTTTCTAGTTTAAAAATCGGTTCTATTGAAATTGAATGAACATGAATACTAGCTTAAAAATGTCGAAAAGCGAACTTTGCGGCGACGAAATATCTCTCGAAAATGTAGAGATTTTAGCCTAGCAATACAGATAAATTTCAATTACTTTTCAAAACTATTTGCTTTTTACGCACTTCACAAAATAAACCGATATGAAGCACACATACTTCACTTAAAAATTGCTGTTCTCTCAATACTAAGCCTGCATTTGTTGATCAAATTTATCAGAGACCAGCAATTTCTACTGATGAATTGACATATCTTAAATTCCATTATAAACACTGCAATCCATACGTGTTCCAGCCAATAATAACATTGAGTTCTTCTTTTTCACTATGCACCACAGCACAAGAGCCTCCCGCACATTATTATTTTTATTAAACTGAAGCTTTTATTAACATTACTGGCTCCTTTTGTCAATACTGATTCTGTTTATGTGTTTACAAATTATCATAATTCACCATTCAAATCTCCGAACATAACCTCACAAACGAAAGAATGCACTTCACATCGCGAAAATAAAGCCAATATCTTTTTCCATGCTTGGGCGCATGACGGGTTGCATATGGGGCAAATTTTTACACACACACCAACACCTTATAACCACAAGCCGATCGTCCTTACTGTATATCATAATAGCATTGCGCTTACTAATAATTGATAAGTAGTAATACATGCAAATTGTATACATCATCGCGCGTTTCCACTCATTGGTCACGTGACACACCTCAGGTTTGATTACTTCTTTCTCTTCCCTCCGAGATACTTTTCAGCACACACGTGTTGTCCAACCTTTTATTAGTTTAAAATAATTGCTCAAAGAAATTGAGGGAAGAGAAAAATGTATACTAGTCCTTGTATTCTAACTATAAATACAGGCTATAGCAAAAGACTCATGTGATCTGAAATCAGCAGCTTTCATCCCTTAGCGCACTATATGCTATTTACTACTCGCTCAAACAACACTTATGTCTTATGGACTTTAACATGTAAAATGTATCCTATTGTTACTTCTTCGATTTTAGTCAGGAAATTATAAGTCAATTTATTTAACCTCTTATATGCTTGTTCACTTATCAATGAACTTTGCATTTATCAAATTTTTATATCTCAAAAATATTATACAAAAAATTTAGGCATATCAAAAGTTGCATGAAATTGCAATATTTGGAGCCATTTTACGAGCCGTAGATATGCTTGTGTAACTTGAAAGTTTGAAGACACATTTTTGAGACTACTGAGAACAGATTTCCAAAAAAAAAAAACCTTTAATTTACATTAGAAAAAGAATAAGAAAAAGATCAAAAATGGCAAACTTAAGTTGAACATCGGTTCAAGATTCTGCAGGTGGATAATTTATAATGGCCGCAATGAACTCAACCTTGGTTTGGGTGCCTGAAGACTTGACTGTAACTGTTGCGGACCAAAGTCTCAAACGTTCACTGAAGATTTTTTTCATATTCCAATTATCTACTGAGGACCCGAACTTGGTGACAATAATGTTTCCAGAAGGAAAAGAGGAATCAGGTATAAGAACCTGTGCACACGGGGCGTCACTTGTAAATAGCATATTAGGATAAGTCACTGAGTTGAATGGCAGAGTAATAAAACTAAAACTTCTGTCCGGGTTGAACCTGAGGCTGCCTGAACTTTAAGTCATACATCAACAGAAAAATTTGAAGACTTTGAGAAAGTACAAAAAATAAGATTTTCTTCACACATACAGTACCGACCAGAATTGTCGGTCCACTAAAAAAAATCTTATTGAAAACATGCCCCTCTTTTTCGTGGATATCTCTATTGTAAGGAAAGGTAAATATTTTTTAAATATTCTTCTTGCATTGTATTTTGCAACAAAAAAAGTGTTCGATACTCAAGGCCACACGTGCAATTTGCTCACCGCTTGTGTGAGGAATCAGCACTAACATCGCGCTATGCTCGGGTATTTGCTCCGCCTCAACACTCGCAGTGAGAAAAACACCTGCTTGGCCTCTCGTTTTAAAATAAACTATTTTCATTAAATTCAGGTACATTCCTATTCTTACCTGGTTTCTACTATAAGTGCAAAAAAAGAAAACTTACATGTATTCCAATATTTCCATCCGCTTGTTGAGAAGTCTTGAACGGTAGAGCTTGTAATTCCCGCTGTGCAAAGGGATCATTATGCTTCCTACCCAACAGTCGTTTAAAATTATAAATGGTGTTCTTCATGTTGGTCACCATTTGATTCTTAGCTGCCACACCAAGAATCCTGTTTTTTCCACTGAACGCCACGCACGATCTAAACAAAACATTAGTGCACTGTGATTCAGGATATTCCAGGTTATCAATTTCGAGCTTGTAAAATTATGCACTAAGCTGCGCATATGCTCACATTTCACACTAAACCTCGATCTTCGAAACATTAGTCAGTACACGGCTAAAGTCATTTAGTGTATCTGTTACATCTGTATCTGTTATCTGTTGAGTCAGGCATCGTCGACGCCCGGCGATTGTCGACATTGCCCGGCTAATATCGACAATGACGTTGGAAAGACGAGTGCAGATGAATGACTTTATGTATCGTCTGCACTCGTCTTGCCAACACAGGTGCCAAGCAACCACACGTCAGTCAATAATGAACTCGGCTCTCCACAGATGGTAGCTCTATCCCACACATGGAAATACATTGCCCCCCCCCCCCTCCAAACAAACTGATCAGCAATAGCCTCCGCGTCTGTTACACTGGGTTCATATATTCCTAGGTCCATGGACCCATTTTAGAAACTGCGTATTATTTTCTATAGGTTGAAACACTTAAAAAGCCTGGTAGCATCACATTCTGGTCTTTTCTCTCTGAGGAAACGTAAACTGAGTACTAAACTCATTATTTTATAACATTTTCACGTAAATCGACTGTTCTGAACATTTTTTCTTGCGATTCCAGGAAAAACAACTTCGCTCATACTGTAAATAATAAAATATGGTGATCGACCCACTGTGGCCAGATGACTTTAGAAATTGAAACAATTTATTGTCTTACAAACGCGTTAAATTTACATAATAAAGGCCAAATTCAAGCGCTTTTTGATTGAAGATTTCTGATTTCATTCGTCTACGGATTTTAAAGTGATTTATGTCAGCTTTCATTAAAGGATATTTTAACCAATAAATATCTATTCCAGCATAATTACGCTACAACACAGGGCCAATTAACCTGAAATTTTAAACATTATAATTTTTTCCGAGAAACTGAATAGTTGCAGATCGACGATAAAATAATATACAACTGTCAAAATAACTACTGCACTTCAGGAAAAAACACAACAACGGAATTTTCACTTCGTCGCGCTAAAATAAATATTTCTGTGAAATTGCTTATGTAAGCAGTGTTTGCTGCACTACAAACCGATAATTCTGTTAGGAATTGATCTGTTCTACAAGGAATAGCGCCATCGAACGAGATAAATAGTGAACCAGTGATGTATTGCCGGTAATACAGATTGATGCGCATGCGCAAATATTGCGTTGACATCCGCAGGTTGCAAACGTCAACTTTCTTCTCGCTCTACAAACATAGAAGTGACATTTTCATACCTCCCTCGTCGCACAATATATTATTTTTGTAGTTGATTTTTATATGACTAATTGTTACCGAAGACTGTACATACAAAAATTCGCCATAATTTATGCACATATACAGAATGTCCCAGGTCAACTTGACCGCACTCATCTAGCTGTATGAAAAATAAAAAATAAAAAATCCTTTTTCAAAAATTGTTTGAAGTTTTATTTTTTGAGTTATAAAACAGCCTAGCTGGAACAATCAGGAGCGCGGTATAAGTTGAACATTTTTTAAGTTTTGACGCCTATATGGGGCTAAAAATTGTACACAACATATTCAAAGAAAAAATAATGATTATACTGATGGGATACTATAACTATTTCGCAATTCCCAAAGTTTTTTTTCTTGAGGAGAAAAAAGACCCATTTATATTCCGATAATAATGCCCGAGGATGGGCGTTGTTTTGCCGTGCACTGTCCGGTTTTTATGGTTGGGAGGAGCTCGGAATGCAAGCCGCAAACCGTTAGCTACTTACGGGCACAGAAATTCCTTACCTGGCCCACACAATATAGTGACATTCCTCTCCGCGTAAGTAGCCAATGATTGGCGGCCTGCACTTCGAGTTCTGTCCAACCGAGAAAACCGGAAAATGTACGGCAAAACAACGCCAATGTAGATCAGGCCTGCCGAAATAGAAGGGCTCCTCAGATGCCATGCGTCCGCTTCCATCTCCACTAACCGTCCGAAGAACGGGTGGTGGAAGAAGCCGCATGGTCTCGAGTCGTACCGTACTCGAGCCTTACGCGAGATCATGCATAAAAAATCTGTCAATTAGGCAAAATTATGCAATGAAATAATAAGCACTAGAATTTGTATCCTACATTATTGCCAACATATCCTGAATGATAAAAATAAAGAATTAAATTCAAAAGACTACATAATTCCACTAAAACTGACCAAAAATATCTTAAATTTCTAAAATTAAGATACAGATATTAATTTATCATAATACAGCTGAACATAATGTAGAGAAATTTGCGTTTGAACAGATTTTAAAAGACTTCAGCATAAATATGGGGAAGATACATGGACCGAGCGCGTAGAGCGAGGTAAATATATTATCGAGCGCCAAGCGCGAAATCCGACAGACGCGAAGCGAGCCGCGCGATGAGAATAAGATATGAGTGTATACTATGCAATAGTAGGACTATATTTTAATATATTTTAAATAATTAAAATAGTGAAATTAGTACAAAGCCGTAATTTTGGACTAATTTCACAATTTTAATTAATTTTAATATATAAAAATATAGTCTTACGGTGGCATCGTACACAGCATTATGACAGAAAATTGCCCGAAAAATACAAAACAGAAAAAACAAGCGAAAAAAGCTAATCAATCTTTCAATTTTGAATTTTATTAAAAAACGTGTACATATTTTTCGTCATAACCCAGTAAAAAATGAAGCTTTTTAAAGTTTTTTGTCTTATTTTGAAGTTAATGTTTTGTCGAAAAACGTGTGATTTTATCAGATTTCTAATACTATTTTAGTGGATATTAAGGGTCTTTGAAATAAAGAAAAACGAGAATATTAGATATTTTTTGTCAGTTTTGGTGGAATTATGTTGTCTTTTGAATTGAATTCTTCATTTTTATCAATCGGGTTATGTTGGCAAAGATATAGACCAGAAATTCTATCAGGAACTATTTTTTTATCGGACTCAAATTTTTTGGCACCGTGAATTTTTGAAATTCAAAAAATTAATTTTGTCGAACGACACTACGCTAGAACCATAGAATGCTATCTTCGATTTTGCCAACTTTTCAACTGTCATATAGGGTAAAGGAACCATTACCAAGAGGGAACCAACTGTCGAGGATCGACAGATATTTTTATGATAAATGGTAAATTAAAATAAAAATGAAAATAAAATCAATATTATAATAATGCAGCTACTCTAAACTACAAACTCTGAGAAAATCCATATTTTTAGAGGAGAAATTAATTCCAAATTTAATATCTGTAATAGGGTCCCTCAAGAAATTGAAGGAAATTGAACATTTGCTTAATATTGTAGGTTGGCTGGATCAGAAATGTTAAAGCACAAATTTTGTTACTTTTGATTCATTCTTCATATTTAGATGCTACTGTAGTGATTAGGATAAATCAAACTTTTTTTCGAATAATTATATTTAAAATATTTACATTTAGTATTTATTTAAATAAATAATCGGTTAATTAGGGACAATTTTTGGCAAAGCTCCACATTTCGATGACCGAGCTCGGAAAATGGTGATTTCGATTTTCTCGTTTATGCCCCATTCGTCGATATGTATATAAATATTAGGTTAGGCAGGTTATGGTAATGACAGTTAATGATTTTATGTTGAACGTGCTGTGAGAGGTAGGAGTTGTAGGAGTTTTCGTTTGTAAGAAAGAGGATAGCAAAGTTTGAGGTTACCTGTTTCCTCGACAATTGGTTCCTTCACCATATGACAAATAGAGTAAAATGGTTACATTGTTGCCATACATTAACTTTTCCAAATTTTGACGTTGGAAGTCGTCTCGAATTTTAAGTTAATTGTCATCTTTTTTTCATGATTTTAATCTGGCAACGCGGCTCTAGATAGCACCTTGTGGTTCTACGCATTTTTCCTGTGCATATTTTATCTAATAAATTTTATCTATTTAGTCATTGTATTTTAGAATAAGATTAAAACCACGCGAAGAGATAGCATTAAACGACCACTGGCTGACTTGACCGAATTTAAATTCAACCTAGAGGCCTCAAATATTTAATCGTTATTTATCAACAACGGTCACGAAGCATTCAAAGATTTATCTACAATGGCCGTAAACCGACGAAGAAAAGTCGCCTGAAGAAGGACGCGGGTTGCGTTTGAAACACGCAGCAAGTTGCGAATTTCAATAAAAAGGAAACTGAATCAAAAATCGACCGTGAGACCCCCAGTCTTGCATCTCAGCTTATCTACGTTTATATTTTTCTGTCTTTGTGCATCAATGTAATTTCCCACTTATCTTTGTTCATCTTTACTCAACCCAGCCTATGTATAATATCTCTCGTCTATCCATGTCTATTGTCTATATTTCAATATAAAAAAATATGAATATAAAATATACAATCCTCCACCTATCTCTCTGAATCTTCTCTTTTCTGTCCCAGCTAATGCTCTTCAAAGTCTTGGAACTCCCAAACCATTTAATGACTTGCAAACACTGCAATTGAAATAAAATGATCGCTTTTTTACATTCCTTTCAATGAGAGACTGGCATAATCACCAAAATGCACTAAATTTAATCGAACTTTTAAACCCCTTCTCAAAATGTAATATTTTAAATATTTATATAAAGAGCTTGAAAGATGAATGAAAATAGTGTAGGGTGGCCCAAAAACCGCCGACTTTTAAATAATTATGACGCACCTTGATCTCTACTTTCGAAATCATGAAAAATCATTACTGTAATTAAGTTTATTTTTCTTACGTATACCTTCGTAGGTTTTTACATATTTACATTGTGCTGGAATGTAATAATGTAATAATCCTTGGATATTACGTTCACTCCATTCTTCACCTACATCATCGAGTAAAATTTTGAACAGCGTCGGACTCAGCGGGATATCCTAGTCAGTCTACCCTATCCGTTCTAAAGCGTTCAGAGGTTCTTTCTCCTGAGATGACTTTATTTAAAGTATCTTGGTAAATAGTTTTGATCGTTCTAAGCATTCTACCTAAGACCCCAATACGCTGTAACTTTTTAAATAATAGATTTCTTTTCACCGTGTCAAAAGCTTTTTGAAGTCAGTAAATGCTACGTAAAGTTTACCGCCTGCCTGTTTGAGTTTGTTATTAATTAGTTAACTCTCTTTTAGAATTGAATTTTTTTTTCTAACCAAACTGATGATCTGTTGTCCATTATTCTCGCTAGAATTTTATATCCCACGTCAGGAAGAGAGATTCCTCTGTAATTTTCAGTATCACTATCGTTCCTCCGATTGAAAATTGGAAATATTCCAGCTGTTTTTCAGCTCGAGCTTATGGTTCCCGTCCGCCACATTTCCTTGATTATCTCGTATAATTCGACAAACCACTTAGCAGGAAGATTATGGACGAATTCAGTTGTGATTTGGTGTTCTCACCTGGAGCTTTACCCGTTTTTATTTTATTTATGCATTTGATTAACTCATCCACCTCTACTTCTTTATTAGGTTCACTATTTTCGTCTGGTACCTTGTTATTCTCTTCGATTAATTCTACTTCATTATGGACCTGTTCTACATTTTCTGGATTTTCGAGCACTTCTCTACCAATTACTCTATCTTTAATAACTTTTCAAAATGAATTTTCCATTGCTCTTTTCCTATTTTGTCGATCCGACTTCTCTTTTTCTTTCTGAATACTCCTATCGCACTCTAAAAATCACCCATGTTCTTACTATCCTCAACTTTTTTATATACTTCATCCCTAATTGCTTTTTTCTTTCACGCACAAATTCCTTTCAATTTTTTTTTTCTCGTTACGTAGTAACTCTCTATCAACGTTTTAGGCACCTTGTTCTAGCCAAGCTATTTCAAAGTTTTTAAGATAATCCCAAGCTACTCCTACCTTTTTATATCCCGATACATTCCACGTTACTCCCTTAAATTCCTTAAATCTTACCTGTCCGAAAAAATTTTCTTGTTGTCGGACCTCCTTCTTCCTCGCTCCAGTACAGCCACTATTCTTCGATCTCCCACTTCATGTATTCTGCCCTGGCCTTTGAAATCGGTTAATATCTTCTGTTCTCTTTTTTAATTTGAACATTCAAATTTTTGAAATTCAAAAAAATTCCCTATCGCTTCGAAAATTATAGCGAATTTTTTATATATACAGTTTTTGCCAGTGAATAAGAATAAAAAATTACAAATTCCAAAACAAAATGTCTGCTCAATTCAGAACTGTTTGAAAATAGCTTAAAAAAAAACGTGTTTTCGGATTAAGTCCTATGCGCACATTTTAGAAAAAGCTGAATATGTCGAGGCTGAAATTTCTTCAGCTTGAATCAAAGAAATATGTTATTATTTTGTTTTTTCGAAAAAAATGTTGTCGTGGTGTTTCAAGTGTTTCAAAATCGCCAATTTTACCTTTTTTGGGCAATTTTAAGGACTTGCTGAGACTAAGCCTTCAGCCATAAACGCCCTTTTTTAGTTGTTCGATGAATAACGGGATATTGACAAGTATGCCCACCCCCTAGATGGTGGGGCATATATTTCTTTCAAATGATTCCCTTCTCTTATTGCTAGTAAAATATCCCTCTTTCTTGATAGCACCATAATTTTTCATGTATGAAAGCTTAGTCTTAGCAAGTCGGCAAAATCACTCAAAAAGGTAAAATTAACAATTTTGGAACGCTTGAAATTTTTGTTTTTTCAAAAAACAAAATGATAGCACGTTTCTTTGATTCAACCTGAAGAAATTTCAATTTCGACATATTCAACTTTTTTCAAAATGTGTGCATAGGACTTACTCTAAAAAAAACATGTTTTTTGGCCATTTTCAAAAAATTCTAAATTGGGCAAAAACATTTTTTTTAAATTTCTAATTTTTTAATATTGTTCACTCGCAAAAACAGCACATATGAAAAATTCTCTACAATTTTCAAAGCAATAGGGACATTTTTTTGAATTTTCAAAAATTTAAATTTTCAAATCAAAAAAGAGAACAGATGTCAATATACTACTAGAATATTGTTTTTCCTGACTTTCCTTTCAAATTCTTCCCACTTGTACTATAATCCTCTTGAGACATCTTCTCGAGGACTAGAGGCACATTGTTGTTATGATTTAAGGTTTTTTCGGAGTCCAATTCTTGTAGTGTTTCGATAGATTTATGAAATTCGTCTTCTATAATGGGTGGTGCTTGTTGTCTTCTTTTGGTTAACCTGTCATATTTAATTTTTAGTTCTTCCAGCTTATGGCCGAGATCCTGAATTTCTATAGTCAGTTTTGCACGTTGTTCTAGCCAAGCTATTTCTCTCTCCCTTTTGCTAATGTAGTCGATGCCGCTGCTTCTCTGATTCTCTCTTTCCTCTTTCTGCTTTCTGTCAAGGTTTTCAATTTTTCCTAATATGCGATTGAACTCTGGTTTGTGTTTTTGTTCCCACCATGCGTTCAGAATTTTGTATATCGTCGGTTACATTTCCATTTTTGTTATTGGGTGATTCTCAAATTTTTCTATTAGTTCTCTTCAATCCTCTGATTCTTCCGTTGTTCTTTTCGGTTTGCTATCTTTTTCTGAATACTCCTGACAAAAACTTTTCGAAGCTCCCAGCATTTCTGATTTATATTTCCTTTAAGGGGCCGTACATAAGCTACGTTAGCAATTAGAGGAGGGGAGGGGATCGCGCCAAAAACTACGAGTGGTACC
>JAUMHM010000051.1:2213689-2229255 GCA_032362435.1 Melikaiella ostensackeni | reverse complement strand
CACTGTTTCTTTTTATTTTCAAACGGGCCTCTTAAAAATTTTTGCGGGGGGGCCACCATTTTCTAGTTACGCCACTGCCACTCGCAGGTTCCAGTATACTATATATGTGGCCGGCTATGAAGAAAGGGATCTAATGCCTAAGAGTATTGATTTCGTGGTTTCGAAGGTCTCAGTATTCTGAAATCTTATATTTTTACAAGCAATTTGTTTCTCAAAATCCTAATTTTCAGGCGATAGACCCCTTCCTTCGAGGCCGTTCACATATCCTGATGCAGCCTGATATAATTAGTAATATAATTTTATCACGGAGAAATTAAAAAAAAAAAATTTAACAAGTGTTTTTAAATATCTAAGGAGAATTATATTTGAAAAGTATGTAAAACAATTTCTCGAAGAGGAGAAAAAGGAATGATTGTGTTGGTCATCCGTTCCAAATAAAAAATTCAAACTTTCATTTTAAACAAAAGTATCCAAATCCATACACCGATGTTTCGACACAGCTTTGTGTCTTTTTCAAGGTTGATTTGAACTAAAATCAGAAAAATTTTCGTATGCTAAACTTGGATGCCAAATAAATAAAAGAAAACTTAAAACTGAAAAACAATGATAGTTTAAAAAATAGTAGAAACTAATAAAAAGGTTAACCTAAATACAATATTTCTCTGTTTACAATCCAGAAATTAAGAGAAAGAATTACCTGTTTTATAGTGTAAAAAACGACGATATAAAATTCAACCAGATGTGTAACGTCAATTCATTATGTTTGTACATGAAGTCAAAAAGTCCTCAAATCGTTTAACCTCCTGAAAAAATGAAGGCTAAACCGTCTAATGAAATTACATGTTAAAAAAGGCGGAAACGAACACAACATTAAGTTGTTGGTTATGATTGATAAACGAACAGCTGCTTTGTAAAATGAAAGCTAAATATTAAGAAAACTTAGAGTATGTGAAGAGTATATAGATAAACAAACACAGATAGATACAAACTCAAAACGTAAGTCATCTAATGAGCACGCCAGAAAGCTTAAAATTCATAGCAAGTCATTAATTTAAAATGCATTGGTAGTAATGGTTGATATGCCATCTTTCAGTTTGAAAGTTGACACAATTATCAGAATATTTATTTATAAAAATTGATTCCACAATCTTTCGTTTATAAGACATATTTACTCTCGCTAGTATTTTAATATTTATAATCAAAATCAAAAAAAGGGCTACATGTACATGTATGTTGCGAAAGGCCTGTTTTACTGTTACCATTTACACAATCTCTTTTGTGTTCTTAATCAGGTTAACTGCATTAGATAGCTTTCTTTTGCATCTTTATCTTTTTTATTAATGAATATTTTTTTTATTTTTTGACTATTTTTGAAGTAAGCATTGATATTAAACTTTTTAAGAGAATCTCTGATCCTTCCAGATAATCCTTGAATGTATGGAAGAGTTAAAACTTTGTCATTACTATTATGATCATACAACCACTTTTGTTTCTTGATCTTTTTTGAAACGTTATGAATTTCAAAAATCCTTTCTTTAATAACACTCTCAATAAGCGGAAGAGGATAATCATTCAGTTGAAGAGTTTCTTCAATAAACTTTAAATTTTCAACCCGAAAGTTGACATGACTCAACTTAATATCTCTGTCAATTAAATTTTTAATCAAACCAATTTTTTGGCCAAACGGATGATGAAAATTAAAATTCAAATGTAGACCTGATGATGTTGGTTTTCTAAACAATTCGTGATTAAACTTTCATTTTCAGTTTTAATGATGGATAAATCTAAAAAAATTAAGGTGTTATTTACTTCCGTTTTAAAAGTAAATTGGATAGAATCTTCGACCATGTTGCAGACTTTCACAAATTCATTAATTCTATCACTAGGAATTATTACTCGTATGAACACATCATAGAAAAATCTTGTGACTTCAGACTTCAAAATTCAAATACTCATAACTTCAGGGAAGTTTTGTTTTCTCTAAGAGATTCTAAGACTTACAGCGTAGAACCTGCCTGATTTGAAATGGATTGGATCCTAAGAACTTTTTAAGAAATTTCCAAGAATTTTGGGTAATAGTCCGATTGAAAGAGGGCCCTCTGAGCTTAAAATCCTGTAAGAGAAGACATTTTTGAACACACATATATAATTCTGACATATTTGAAAAAACATAAAAAAGAAAAAAGTAATATTTTTTTGTCATAGGTATCCATTCAGTAAAAATATCATCTTAGGGACATTAAATTCGTATCCAAGAAGTAATTTTACGTAAAAAATAATAATGTAGTCAAAAGTCTGTAGACTTTTTTCACATACTGAACTGACTTATATAGTTCAAAATCTCAAGACAGCAACCGAGGCCCAAAATTAAAATTAAATATTTCATATAACATCAGTAAACACTGGTAAACACTGAAGGAGCGTCCATAAACTACGTTTACAGTTTTTCTTTTGTTTATATCGTTGAGGCCTTTTTAACTTCAGAGCATTTTATTTTTGTACTTATTTAAACCAAAGAAAAACTGTCCACGTAGTTTATGGACGCGCCCTCAAATCCTGTAAAACATAGAGATTTCGTAGAGAAAGTAACAGCCGATATTCTTTCTCCAGTCCGGATCACCAGGCTCACCACCGGTGAATATTGAATCGTTCGCGTTTCTCGGATTCACGTATGGTTCCGATCGTTCCGTTCGTCAATATCTCTCAACGAGTTGCGTCTGTGTGCGTCGCGTATGCCAATAGTTGTGCATCCTCTGGGCCTGTTTACTCTGTTTTTCTCTGGTTATATTTCATATAAAATTTACTGCACTCGCAACAAGTAAACTCTTTTTCTTTTGATTTATTTCAATATTTTATTGTCACAAAGTATAAAAATACAAAATCATTCAATTCAATATTATAAATATTAATTACAATATCAAAATAATCGCACACTCTTTAATCATTTTAATTTAGTTAATACTTTTTTCCTTTATCTGTATTAGGGTGGTCCAAAAAAAGACATTTTCGAATTTTTCAAATTAGACTGAAAAATAATGTAGGACACATGAAGATAGAAGATACGTATTTTTTTTCTCAGAAAAAAAAATGATGAATAGAACTTGAAATTTGTTGCAAAGTTTTTTTCTAAATTAGTAGTCAATATAAAGAATTCACGGTGCCGCTTATGGTTTAGCTTAGTAGTGCGGAATCAAGAATACAGCTACTATTTGCAGACTTGACCTGCTACTTTGTTAAAGCTTGAGGCTCGCCTGGGTCCTCAAGAAACACTTTATCTGATTCTTTTTCCATTCCTGCAGAAAATTATGTTTGCTGTATTCTATTCTTAATGACTCATATTTCATTCTAGACATTGGTATTAGGACGGGGTTGGCACTTTTACCCTCCAAAGTAGAAGTTTTAAAAGTGTTTCTTCATCACCGCAAAGCTTTCAAAGAAACTACAGCATATTTTGAAGGGTTTCAGCATAACAAAGTTTTAACATCACAATTCTTAGTAATTTAATATTTTTCCAGTTTTAAGTGAAGTTCGAAGTCGTTTAACTTTGCAGTTATAATTGAAATAGTTGAATTTAGAAAAGTATAATTAACAATTTAGAAATTGTTAATTGTAAAGGGGTTGAGCATAAAAAAGTTTTAATGTCACAATTCTTGGTAATTAAAATTTTTCTCAGTTTTAAATGAAGCTCGGATTCGTTTAATTTCCAACGTTGCGTAGTAGAAATTTTTTAATTTTTAATGTTTCTCATTTAGAGCCAAACTCAAAATTCAATGATTTTTCATGAATTTAATAGTCCTTTTCTCTTATAAATTATATTTGCATTTCCTTCCTTAAATAAGTGTTCTTTTGTAAACAACACACATTTTTTGTAAAAATTTCAGTTCATAAAAATATATAGAAAGCCTTTGAACATTGAATATTTGAAAGGTTTTGAATATTGAGATTTTATGGAAACTGAAAATGTTGTTAAATCCTTTAATAACATTTTCAACACATGTAAGTATGATAAATTGCATTTTCATTCTTATGCAAATAAATGCCTTGAAATTTGTTTTTTTTTCTTCGTTTATTGTGATTATTTCGAGAACCGTTAGGACTATCGGAAAATTGGGATGGTCGTTGGATTCAGCGGCATTGAAAATTTGTCTCTTATGTTTTTAAAAAACGATCTATATCATTTTGCACAATGATTAAAAAAATGTTCATTGTAAAATTAAGTTGTAAAAATCTTTTGAATAAGAGCTTGTGAAAACAAATGGAGGCCAGATTCGAATTCAGCGAAAAAAAACTTTGGAAATGACATGTTTCATTCGACAGATACATAGGTGACATTTTGTTGACCAATGTTACTAATTGTTTACAGATATCACGTACGCCGTATATAGCTTACTTTCACACGTCAGCAATTGTCAGTAGAGTACAAGCTGGGCGTTATCAAGTAACACTAAAGAAAAATAAACCATTAACATACGAAATGGCTTTTAAACCTCACGATATTGCCCACAAAAAATCTTGGAACTCCTGGAATACATGTAAGTATGTTTTTCCAAATGAATATGTATCCCAGTATTTAAAGTTGCTAAAAAATGTGATTCCTTTAGGTAATTCTGTGTTTATCAATTATTTCTTCCTTTAGCAAATATAATCAATGGAAACAGATCATCAGAAACAGCAGTAGAAGACATGTTCATTCGAAGATTTATGACAGGTACATGGCACAGCATGTTCTTAAGTGAACTTATTATAAAGCGACAACATAATTTTATAAGAATCGCCGGCATCATACGTCTATCAATAAATCCTCGAAGAATGTACTTCTTAGTTGGATATACGGAAGAGCTTTTGAGTTATTGGTTGCAATGTCCCGTTAAGCTAGAGCTACAGACAGCAAAGAAGACCGATGTTATATTTAAATATATTTAATAAATTACACTTATGTTTCATTGGCTATGTTATTTTTCTGTGTTTCAACTTTTTCTCGGGTGAACCCGGTTTTTCATTATCAGTCACGGACTACGTCAAGTGCCTCTTGAGTTAAAGATGCTAAAAGTTGACGATGTTTGTAACTTATTGCGATGGTGTAATGTTAAGATTTAAATTTAGTTCTTGCTCCATAAGATTTCACTCGTCTGCTTCCCGAAGGTCTAAGAAGTTTCTTACAATGCGACAGGTGTTTAATAAAATCACTATTTGAGCGGCTGCCAGTACCCTACTGACTCCTAGGTGTTTAAGATGTTCAGCGCATCTTGCTTGAACATTGTCTGAAGCCGAAATCACAATAGGTTAAAGGGATACATGTTTCACATTCTTCCATAATGTCTTTATTTCATGCCTTAGCTAAATATACCTGCATTATTATGGATCCCCATATAAGATGTAGTTTTCGTTTTGTGAAACGGGCACTGGAATTTATCTATAAAAAAGTATCCATTCTATTAAAAATACTAGGTTAAGGGCAAACTGTTGATGTATAACTTCCTTTTTTGGCCAAACATTGGATGCCTCTATGTCCACTTCATGTTGCTTTAACGTTTTGGGGTGTGACTGTGGATAGCTTTTTGTCTCCATTGCGTCTCTAATTCCTCCATACTTTCTGTCCTGATATTTAAAGATTCCTCTGACTACAAGTTCAAGGGCGTGTGATCGAGATCCGCTTCACAGATGGTATTTCAAAGCGCAACATCTTCTTTCCCTAAAGATTCAGTACTTGCTGAACTTATGGAAGAAGGGTGCCCGATCACCTGAGTTAGTTGCATGAGAATTTAACGAACTCAAAAAGCTGTCCCCATTTCGCGTAACGGTCCCTACCACACCACACAGATTACACCGAACGAAAATTCTACACCCAAACACACCCCTCTAATCAGTACCTCATCAACGCAAAAATAACCACTTTAAAGCACTACCGTCGCTTCTAGATCACAAGCACGCGCGATCATATCTGAATCTAGACAGCCAGTCAAAATATCGCCACTTCATACTGAATCTAAAACATCTAACGTTTCGAAATATACCGCCCAGCAATCGCACGCAATCAAAATACACCCTCTTAAGTTATCAAAATTAATCTAGTAAACCTCTTAAAAAGAGTTACGACTTCAACCGCTGACATAATGGGGGGAAGAATTAACATAACTGCAGTTATAAATTTAACCTATGAGATTATAAGTAATATAATTGTACTTGCTATCGAAAATGGTCACTAATATGGTGGTTAAATGGTTTGAATCGTATTTAAGTATTCTTTCTGAAAGAGTTCAAAATAGCAATGGTGAGCGGTCTGCTTATGGCGGGGTCAAGAGTGGTGTCCGTCAGGGATCTACTCTTGCCCCTACTCTATTTAATATTTATACCTCTGATCTTGGTAGCAAGCTTCGACATCGCAAGTACCAAACATATGCTGACGATTTTAATCCTTACCTCTCCGGGTAGTGCAGTGGGCTTTAACTTGTGGCCTCACTCTCAACCCAGCCGAAACAATGGCTACTGTTATAAGACATTTTTCCTCTACATCACCGGAAATAATTGCAACCCTACCTCCTCTCCTGATTGTCGGACGTAGCATCCCCTTTGTGGAATCTGTAAAAGTTCTGGGCTATTTTCTTGATCGCACTCTTTCATGGAATGAACAAGTTTCGCACATCGGTCACAACTCGGCCACTTTTGTCATGCGAAACGGGCGTAAAAACTCGCATTTTTAATGCGAATGTTGCAAAAATCAGTTGATAAATTCATTTCAACGGTTCTAAATATCGAATTAAATAACCTTAGTTTATTTATTATGACATGAATCTATCAGTGGGAAAAAATGTTGTTTTTTTTAAAATTTAAAGCATGCAACGTTCGAGGCACCACCGTGGTTTGAATGAGAAATTATATACCTATGAAAATATTAAAAAGACAGTCGGATCTATGAAATAAGGCAACATGCAATGTTTTTGCAGCCGACGTTTTAATTAAAGTTCAAAAGCACAGATGTAAAAATTTGAATACACAAGTGGGTACCCTTAAAATTAAAGATAACACTGTGTGGCGTATAACTAAAGCCCTAACGAAGCCGCGAACTAATACTGCCCCTTTCAAAAATCCCGATCAAACTTTTGCGCTTTCTCTTACCCACAAAGCAAATCTTCCAGCAGCAAATTATGAAAGTAATTTCGACCACACGAGTCATCTGACCCGCAACACATTGCTGAATGTGAAGAAATTGTATTTGAATGTCTCATAACACCCAGCACAGATAACTTTGACAAGATAACTCATACAGAAATAGCCAAGCAAATTAAAAGTACGAAAAATAATAAAGCATCCGACCCTGATTAAATTTCAAATTTAGTCCTCCAAAAACTTCCTATCTCGTGCCTCACTCTCCTTGTCATTATCTTCAATGCTTGTATCCAACTAAGCTACTTTCCTGGCTCATAGAAAATAGCTAACACTTCAGTTTTTCAGAGAAAAGGCAAGAATCCATACCATCTAACCAGTTACAGGGCCATTAGTCTTCTTAATACAATGAGCAAAATTTTTGAAAAGATAATACTCACTCGCGTAAACTATCCCCTCGAAGAAAACAGCATCCTCAAACCATCACAAAATAAGGATTTAGAAAAGGTCACTCTAGGTAGCACATGATGCTCAATTTCACCGAAGCCATTAGCTCAAATTTCAATTGAAGAAAGCATGCTGGAGCTGTTTTCCACGACGTAAAAAAAGCTTTTGACAGTATCTGTCATATAGGACTGCTCAGAAAACTAATAAATTACAATTTCCCAAAAGGGCTCATCCACTTTATACATTCTTTTCTTATCAACAGAAAATTCTCAGTCAAAATAAACCAGACACTCTCAGAAGAAAAAGCCATCCAAGCGGGTGTGCCCCGAGGCAGCATTCTAGGACCGGTATCCGTAAATATCTATCTATATCGCTATGTACGTAAATTCCATCCCTGAGATCCCTGAAATTTCAATTGAATTCTATGCAGACGACACCGCATTATTTACTTCCTCCTGGTCAGTCACAAATAATCTTAAAAGTACATAATAAAGCGCTTGAAGTCATTGAGGCATGGGCTGAACTCTAGAGAATAAAAATCAAAATAGAAAAGTCAGAATCAATTCTTTTCTTAGTCAGATAGCCAGTCAAAATAGATCCACCCAAAATGTTTGATGAACCAATAGAATGGAAAACTACGTAAAATACCTTGGGGGTAAACTACACAATGTAACACGGCAATTCTGTGTTAGCCTTTATCTTCCTCGACCGGTTTAGCAGAATGGAGCCATCAAGGGAGATAAAGGGTTATACGCCGAGAGTAGGTCTGAGGAAAGCGCAATTAGTACGCTTGAGTAGTTTTCGGCTGCTTGTTTGAATTCGCTCACAGGTTGTCAGACGACATGGTGGCGACCTATCCTTTTTGCCTCACGCGACTTCCAAAAGTATTGCCCAGTGGTAATTCCCAACTGGGAAGACCCTGCTTTAACTTCAGGACTGGTGCGACGCTTGATTAGGCACTCAATGATCGCCCGTGAGGGCCCTTTTCTCTCTCAGGAAGAAAAATAAATAGATTAGAGGAGAACCTCAATTTAATTAATCTAAGAAATTGATTTAAAGTGATTTGAGGTTTAACCTGATCTGAAAATCTCTAACCTTTTGTTGTCTAAAAATTAAATGCACATTCTACTTAACTTTCGAGCCGTTTCAAGTTAAGGGATTAGAACAGGTTGAGACAAGCGCGACTGCTTGAGTCAGTCCGGCGCGCATGCGTCTGAGGGACCTGGGAGAAATAATAAGACTGCCTGTGACGTTGCATTTGCCCCCATTTTGCCGGATCCGTTTCGCGAGTAGACTCGTGTCGCGAAACTATTACTTTGTAAAATACTGAATTCCGACGGAGGGATGACTGAGCCAAGCTGTTTCTTTCGCGTGAATTTTTTCGGCACCCCGGTTTTCAACCTGTATTCTGTAGGGCGGGAGGTGGCAGAGGCACCAACCCAGGTAAGTCGAGGCTTGACTCCTTCTTTTGTCGCGCTTGGATTTGCGGGCCTGAATAAAAAGATTTCGAGCTTTCCTCGGGCCTTACTTAGGGTGGGCGGTCTATTTGTGTTATATAGCAACATTTCAATTATGATTTACCTGTTAGTGCTAGATTAGCTTATTAAAGTTGCTATGTTTGTATAATCTTTAAAGGTCTTTGAATTATTATTAAAATCTTTCAAAAATCTCCGTTAAGTTGAAACTCATTTTTTTTTATTCACATGAATTCGCTTTTCTATTAATTTTAAAATAAAATGCACCGAGCACTTTTACTGTTCTTTCAAGTTTTTTTGGGTTTCTTATTTTAAAAGTAGCCTTCTCATACTACCCACTTCGCTATCCTGTATGCATGATATTTCAGCAGGCTCACTTAATAAAAATGGCGTCTATATCGACGCCAGGCGTTATCTTAAGCGCTCAATAATGGGGCACCTCAGTCACGGACTTGGTTTCCAGGAACAGCGGGACTCCGATTTCCCGCCATTGTCTACTTTCCGCATGGGATAATTTGTTTAACTTTCTTTGACGTTTCCACAGGTTTCTGAGGTGTTCATCCCCATTGCAACAAGCATCTCAATTAGAAGCAGCATATTCAGGAAACTTAAGAGAAAACCCTCGGGTCATCTCGCGTTTAAATTCTATTATTATTAGAAATTCGTATCTAAAACCTGAATATGGAATCCTAATCTACAAAATGTTTACCCGATCAGTCGTAACTTACGCCTGTACAATATGGGAAGGTACGTCAAAAAACAACATTAATCATATTCAGATCATTCAAAATAAATTTCTCAGACGTATCAACAAAACCCTCTATTAGATATACCAAGAATTAGGTCTTTCAAAGAGAATTTCAATTACCATACTTTTCAGATTATATCAGAGAAACCGCCACTAAATTTTATGAATCTACATCATTATCACATTTTGAAAATATTTCCTCTTTAGGAAAATATAATTATGATCCTCTTCGACTCCAGTAACACCTTTCCTCCCTTCTTTTTTACTATTTCTTACATACAATAGTTTCTTAGATTTTGTGGTCCTTCTCCGCTTGCGGGCTTTTTCCGACTCATAAATGTCATTTGTAACTTCCTATCATGTCAAAATTCTCTCAGAATGTATAATAATGCCATTTTTTTTACCGAAACTCAGTCAACCCCAAGCCCTCAGAGTGTACACTTCGAAAACGAACCCAGAATGAACTATAGTTTTCACCTTATCCGCCTGCCTATTTATTTTTGGACCCCTATTTCCACGTCACGCCCATGTCATTGAAGATTTTTATCGACAAGAAAAACCCCGTCGTCGCCACGGAGAGGATCTCTACCGTACCGACGAAAGTCAATGCCATCTCCGAGGAAAACCCCATCTTCGCCCTGCATGATCCGTAGAGATTCATACGACAACCTCAATTTTTAAAAGGACGTTAAGCAGGAAGTTTAAACCAACTTCAATGCTGCATATGCGAATAGCAGAATAAACTCGAAAACCGTCTTATAAATAATCGTCTAAAGCTGAAACGAAAATCAGAAACACGTATTTAATATTTATAACAAGTACAAAAATGTAAAAAATCATGATATTAAAGAATTTGCAGTGCTTTTTTCAAACATATTTCAAGAATGATAATCTCACATTCTGTGGAGACTGAGGATTCTTTAAAAAAAGGAAGCTTCGAAACCGGCTTATGTAATGTTTCTAGTATTTTACTAATTATAAATAAATTATATGCGAAAATGCTTCACAATACCAAAAAAAGAGAACTTTCCCCTTAAAAATATTACTTAAAGAAAATTTCGAAACTTGAAACGTAATTTTTATTATTGAATGTACTTTTAGTTTTGATGATAGAAGGCATCCGCATGTTGTTAAAAATGGAAAATTCCATTTTCCAGTCAAATTATGCAATATACGAAAAAAAGTTGGTGAGCAAAATTGTTTATCTCAAAAAGCTCTTCAAATTTTCTTTGGACAATTTTTCGATAAGACACATATTTTTTGCTTTAATCGTAAAAAATAACATTAAATAGAGAAAATGTGAATGTACCTGCGCAACGGTTAAATGTTTCAATAGTATTATAATAAAAAAATGTTCCAAAAAAAGCTGCAGAAGTATTTTCAGCACCCTCATTTAAAATTTTATTTTTTAAAAACCTTTTCTCACGAAAATTTGATGCATGTTTTTTTTCAGATGAATCGTGAAACTTTTCTATACTTATTAACTTATTTCAGTTCCCTAATATTGATTTAGTTGATCAATATACACTTCAAATGAATATGGATTCATATTTACCACTCTTGTTTAGCAACTCAGATAACAATATGCGCGCACGACGCCTCGCACGGTGTAGACAAGGGTGCGGATAAATCGTCACCCGTGTCACGCAGATCATCAGACAGATGTGCCTACATGTGCGTGACATATGTGTCGCACGTCAAGCGAGTCGCACGCGTGTCGATACAGTGCATCCCTCCTACGACTAGCGTAAAATATTGAAAAGTATACTTAAATTTACAATAATAAAAAATTTTCGAAATAATTAACAACATTAAATTACACAAAAACAGAATTTTATTAAAATACGAATACAATATTTTTTAACCCGACGATTTATAATATTAGCTATCATCGAGAAAAATGAAATCATCTCTAATATTTTGTATTGTAAACGTTTAAGTTATCATAGTTTCGAAAAAAGCGAGGCACTGTACAATGAAATATGATAAAATACTGCTTCTTTGTTTCTTTTTGTACAAAGTTTTCGATACTAAGGTAAATGCACCTATTTGCGTCCGTGTAAGGGTTACGACAGAATTTAAGACCAATACAAAAGCGTAATCCATTCCGATTCGCTAAAAAAATTATTACTGATCTAAGAATATATATTATATTAGAGACATTTTTTTTGTTTTGACAAATTTATACAAATTGCACCAGAAAATTTGAAAATCACGCAAAGATGTCATTGTACGTCGTTGCGTCCGCCTGATTCGCTTTTGGATGTATTTGCGTCCAACTTGTCGCCCCTATTTGCGTCAGGACGCAAACTGGTACTTGATGCGACAGCACCATTTTACGTCCGTTATGGATGAAACAAAGATTTATTTGATGCTTTGCTATCCACACTCCAAATTAAATGTTTTCTTATTGCAGTGTTAATCTACTTGAGACTTTGACAAAAATAAGATTGAGAATTGAATTTTTCGAATGTAAAAATGATTCTACACACGTTCAAGTGATTTGAAAATTTTGTATTTCGAAATTTTACTATTAAAATGAGAAAAATAAGACTGGTAAGAAATGAAAAACATGATGAGATGAGATTTTTGATACAAAATATTTATTTGAGCTAAGTACTTAATTGGTCGTGATTAAATTAACATTGTTTGCTAAAAAAATAATCATTGAATAAGCTCTGCGACTTTTGATCGATCATTGTTTTACATCGTTAGTTTTAGACTTTTTATTTTGAGCTTTTTCAAGCTCTTTCTGGGCCTTTTTTCAGCTCTTCCGTTTTTTTTGCGTTTCTTCGTTTCTTCAGCTACCCTTTTCTTTTTTGCAGCTGCTTCTTGACGCTTTTTTTCTATCTTCTATTTCTGCTTGACGTTTCATTTTTTCTTCTTCGATATGATCATGGTGAGCTTTCCACTCGGCCGACGTGGCAACACTCGGCGCTTTAATCCTCGGCTTTCTCTTCTTTTCTGGGCCAGTTTTTGGTTTAGGCCAAAACAAGTATTTCTTGAAAGGGGACGAAACGTTTGGAGGAATGTGGTCCGTATTCTCTGTAATAAAAAAGAATAGCAGCTTTTTTATCACTTCAATGTTTATTGCGTTACTGTGAAAAATCCAAATTCACCCTTATTCTCACTCTCTTTGCATACATGCGTCGTGGTAGTTAGATCTTCACTGCCAGTATTTGTTGGCCTAAAATGAAAGAAAGAAAACAACTATAAAAAACAAAGTAATTTTAATTTGCATAACGCAAATTTACAATGTAATGTAAAGGTGTATGTATAAGCGTATCATAAGAGTAGAATTAGTGAATAAAATGTTTTTACTTTAAAATTGACCCGCAGTTATCGTTGTTAATCTCGTGAATATCAGACAATGGCAGACCCTTTTGAACGTCGTCAACAACAATAACAAGATCTTCAAGATCTTGATCTTGTTCTGCCGACTCATTTAAAAGTTCTTGAAATGTAATGTCGAAGGAACAGCCAGAATTTTTGTCAGGAATAGTACAATTGTTGTTATGATCTTCGATGACAACCATATCAATGCTATTTTCATTTCTTTCTTCGCCAGAAAAACTTGGTGGATTCCCTTATATGAGCATGAAAAATAATGAAGAATTGAAATGATTGCCAGAAATAAATTAGAATAATTATATAAATGCTTTCCCTTTTTCGCAAATTGGAAATAGTAAAAAAATATTTAAACAAATTGAAAGCTGAATTTTGATCGTACTGTAAGAATCAATTTATATATAATAATATTAAATTGAATGTTTACAAGCCATTTTACAAAAAATATTCATAATCCCTTCAACGAGTCGGACTATCACTTTTTAAAAATATTAAGCGATTAACTGCGTATAAAAAACCTGAGTTGTAGTGGAAAAAATTGAAATATAAAGAGCATATCGTACTTGAAATTTCAGCAACGTTTTGCCAGAATATAAAGAGACTTCGTTCGTCTACAGCACCTTCCCAAACGCCCGTTTTATTAGCTTCCTTGAAGTCTTCCAGCAATTCGCTATCAATGTTTTGTTCGATGAATTCCAAATGACTTTGATAGGCAATTTGAGTGTTTTCTGCATTTTTTGGTGTCATTTTCTTCTGTGGGCTTTCTTTATTCTTCTTCAACAGTTCATTTTGTGCAAGTGCTTCTGGTGAAAATGGACTAAGACCACATTTTTTGAATCCATTTTTCATGATCTCAGGCATATTTAATTTCTCGACTGCTTTTTTAAGAAGCGGCCCGAAATCTTCTTTGCGAATTTTCTTGTGGAAGTTATCAGATTCCATACGCCAATCAGTGATAGTATTCCGCCAGGTAGATTTTAAGGTATGGAAAAGAGCTACGTCAAGGGGTTGGATAATATGGGTCGCATTGGGAAATAAAGAAACCAATTCTATTTCCTTACTCACACAAAATTCAACAAGTGGTATCGTCACATGTGAAGAATGACCATCAACGTAAAGTATCACTGGTCTTTGGATGTGATTTGCAGTCAACCAGGGTTCAAACGTGTTACAAATGTATTCAAAAAAAGACTCTGCTGTCATCCATCCGTTACTGGTTTTCCCAATGACCCACTCCGTGGGCACGCTTTGCGTAATGCTGTAAGGCACTCGTTCGTAGGAGAATACAATCATGGGAGGAACAAAATCACCGGTCGCATTTGTCATGAACAAAACGGTGAGGCACTCTTTCTCATCATTTTGAACATAATTATAAACTGCCTTGTCTCCTTTTTTGGCTAAAACCCGTTCTCCCTTGGGACAAAGGTAAAAGGCAGATTCATCGCAATTGAATATGCGGCATCCATCGATGTTTAAAAGATTATTCTCCTTCAAAAACTGCTCTACCTCATTGAACCACGGCCTCAAAACTTCCTCCGTAATCGAAGCTCGACTTTTGCTCAAGTTTTGAGCTGCACGTTGAGAAACCTGCGGGTGCCGACGGAAAAATCCTTCAAGCCAGCGTCGCCCTGGACGTCCTTCAGTGAAGGGAGTTTTTCGTCCGAGTTTTTTGACTAATTCTGCAACGCTGTGCACAAGAATCGTTTTTGTAACTGGAAAACCTCTCTTACTGAGGTGTAAAATCCAATTTTCCAGCTCTTTCTCCTCTTTAGTTGTTAGGATTGTGCCAGGTCCCGATGATGCTGTCAAAGGTCTTCTTCCTTTCAATTTGTCAAGAAGCGTTGTTTTCGGGATGCCAGTGGTTTTGCTAGTAGCAAAAACCGATCTTCCGGATTTGATCATTCGAAGAGCATTATCTAGTGCAGTATGCGTCCACTTTTTTCTTATTTTTCCCATTCTCAATCATTCACAACGTCGGACTGCAAAAGAATTTATTCATGTTCTATCAGACAATTCGATTACTATTATAAGATTTATATTTAAATTTAATCATGTTCTATCAGACTATTCGAATACTATTATAAGATCATAAGAATTAAAGAATATAATTCATTAAAAGATTCAATTACATGCACAATCGTGCTCAAATAATTATAGCTTTTAATTCCAAGAAAAAATGTGTAATAATTTGCAAAAATTTGAATACCGCGTAATATAATGTTTCAGTTTAATTCTGACAAGTTTTATCTATTTATTATTAAAAATTACATAATGTTTCTTCAAAGCAATACCTTGATCATGCAACAATTGGAAATATAAAAATTTATACTAGATAATGAATCGTTCGATCGCAAATAGGGACAGAATTTGTAGGACCCTATTTGCGTCCGCTCTTCAGAGGTTATGATAGACTCGAATTATTCCGATCAAACTTATGTCACTTT
>JAUMHM010000051.1:2169712-2213589 GCA_032362435.1 Melikaiella ostensackeni | reverse complement strand
AACTGCAATGTTCACGAAACGTCGGCAAGATTCGTAGTTTTGCACACGATTGAAACCCGAAACACCTCTTTTCAATTGAACTTAACCTTTTAAAAAAAGTTGAAATCGAACTTATTTTCAATTGCATTATATCACGTGATATGAAATTTGTGACAATATTAGTGATTGGATAGATTTTTCATCGGAAAATTTGAAAAATTTCTGGTCAAAAAATAAATTCACTGCCATTTCACGGTTTTTTCAGGTAAAAAAAAATTTCCAGTCACTTACCGGTTTTCTTGACTTCCCAGTCTAGCGGCCACCCTGTGAATATTATTTTTAGAACTTATTTTCTTCCGTCCTTATAATTCCGTATAATAAATATACTCATATTCAAACTATCGAAACAAATTCAGTAAAGCACATTGAAAAATTCAATTGTAAAAATTAGGAAAAATGCTCGAATAAGAAAACATTTCATGACAAAATCACATGTATAAAAAGCGGTACACAGTAGATCCCAGAGATATTTTTATCTACAGTTGGATAAAAACACTGCAAACAGTTGAAAACTACGTATAAGATAGTAAATGTAGTTGTGAATCTGACGTCCGATAATGTTTATCGGGAGGCGGATAAATGCAGTTGTCAACTGTTTACAGCGTTTTTATAAAACTTCAGATGAAAAATATACCTGGGATTTGCTGTAACGGAAATCTCTGCTGCATCTACGCAGATGCAATTAATTCAATAAATATCGATTTACGAATCTTACAGCGCTCATAAGATATTTTATTGATGTATTTTTTTTTGTATTTTATCAGGAATTTTTCATCATTTACCTTGAATATGACTTTCTATCGTTACATTGCACGACTTGAAGAATTACAACGCTGATTTGTCTTCATTACAATATGGAATATTATATTCTCGTAAAATAGTGTTCGAAATTATTGAAACGCCTGAATATTTATTTATGTTTAACTATAATTCATATTCAGAGAGAAAGCAAACATTCATTGAAATTATATTATATTAACCACATTTTTTTTTTTAATTAATAGTATATTCAAATGATTTTTTCATTTTGAAAAATTATGACCGACGGTTATGGAACTGTAAGGCTTGAAAATCGCAATCCTTCTCTTAGTTATTAATTTAAAAAATAATAAATAATAATTAATGATTATTTAGAAAAATAAAATTATTAATGTAACAAATAGAATCTCGTTCAAGGAATAACACTGTTTGAAAGTGGATGTATTACAATCTCGTTCAATAACATTTTTTTCCTCAGTTCACACTGTACCTTTAACACTCTCAGTTAGCACTTGACGCAGTACGAAAAAGGAGATCTTACAATTTCACACTGCGAAATCGTTGAGGGGTCAGGTCTTATCTTGGTATGCGGGACTACTCTTTCTAAGTGCACCATCTACTTTGTAAACCAGTATTCATAGCATTGCGAAGGGGTACCATACAAGTTGTGAACTATACAAGTCACATAAGATGATATTTTTAGTTGTTGGCCAGGTAATTGATTTAAATAAAAAGATGTTAAATTTTGTCGGTCCTCTGGTCATATATATTTGTTAAAAAACGTTCAACTTTTCGCCCTTCGACGATGGGCCTCTTCAGGTGTAAAACAATTTAAAACCATATTACATTTTGGGTTGAAAAGTTATCTTTTTTAGTTGAAACTTATCTTCTTTAGTTGAAAATTCAACTTTTATTGTGTTAAAAATTAAACTATTCATTTGAAAAAATAACTACTTGGTGGAAAAATATTCTTTTTGTTGAAAATCCATAGCGTCGAGTGGGAAATTCGTCTTTTTGGTTAGAAAATTAATTCTCTTCTTTGAAAATTCATCTTATTGGCTGTGGATTCAATAATTTTGTTGAAAAATGGTCTTTTTTTGTCTAATTTAGTTGGTAGAAGATTCGTTTTTTTGTGTGCGGAAAATAAATTTTTTAAACTGAAAATGTAACTATTTCATTTTTGGTTGAAAACTTATTTCTTTTTGTTTTGAATATTCAACTGTTTGGTTAAGTTTGTAAAAGGATATCTCTAAAAGGGCAGATTGAGTGGAATTTATTAAAAATCATTATTTTTGAATTTTAATTATATATTGAATTTAAAAAAAGATTTCACGATTTATATTTTATTGTAGGTAAAAATATGTATCACTGCCGATTTTTCGATGTTCAGACATCATCTCTGAAGCAACGTTTAGAACATCATAAGTTTTACAAAAATATAAACCGAAACTTTCATTGCGGTTATGATCGGTGTCAAAAATACTTTAAGCTGGAAGTTTCTCTGAGGTCGCACTTGGTGCGTAAACATGATGTTACTTTTAAGTAGACAATAATTCTGAACTGTTGAAGCATTTAAAAGTTCATATTGAAAATCGAAAACAAGTAAGATGTCCGTTCGTTTCGTGTAACAGAAGTTATACTAATTTACAATCTTTCACTGGTCATACCATATTTCAAAGAAACATAGAAATGAAGTAATTCTGAGAATCGTAAAAAGTTCTTATGCTCCTTTGGTCAATAGTAATATCTTACCTCTGCAATACTCAATATTTTTTCCTCTTTTCACATCTATCTATTTTTTTTCATTCATTCTTTTTTTTCTTCCTAAAAGAAATATGTGTAGATTGTCTAGTCTACTTTCCAAACTTTTCTAACTATACCTGGACATTTTTTTGTAAGCTTTAACTAAACTTCTTTATCATCTATTTTTTGAAGATCATGATATATGATTTACAATTTAGGTACTTCAATCGAAGAACGAACTCAACTCGCTGTAGTAGCTGACTTTTCTACTTTTGGAACAAGTGTGTGGTTCAAAGTTCCATCTCGATTAAAAAAAGCTTGTGCTCGAGAGATCATAGCCGAAGATAAGGATAGGATAACTTAACCCCAGTTAAGTTAATTGGAAATTACTTGGCTGAAAAACTACACGACTACAGCATGGATACATCAACGAGATTGGTACAAATGATCTGCAATAGGTTTCCGAATACTTTTATGGATACTATTGAGGGACAAAGATTTGGAAGCGGCAATCAATCCTTAAGAGATCAAATTTATAATAGAGTAAATTATATGAAGCAATATAAGAATAAGAGGCGCAACATTCGACGAATTGAAGACAGCGATGACGAGAATGAACGAGTGGAAACAATTAAGCGTCAAGGAAAACAGGATGAGTATGGTTGCGTGGCATATGCGCCTTTATTGCCACCAACCGAATCTATTGCTTCGATGGAAAAAATTCAAAATAAATCATTTGTTTTATTCAATACCAAAGACCGTGATGGAAATGAAGTTTCTTCTCTGATGGACAAAAGTTTTCCTGCTCAAAGAACTGCCATAATAGATTTAGAACGGGATTTGGAACAAGTTTTTCTAGAATGGCCATTCCTCACAGGTCCAGAATATATTCTGCAGCATAGTTCAACGTTATTGGGAAAAAATATTCCACAAGTATGAACAGCGAGCTTAAATCCGAAACCAAAGCACATCAGGCAATATTTAAAAACAACGGTAAAGACTGAACAGGAGTCAATCATTCCTACCATCTTAGCAGAAGCAAGTTAAGCAACAGAAATTACCAAGAATGCAATTCCAAAAGTACTCGTGATATTCCCTCTGCTTATTGCCTAGTTCAAGAAGGAACAAGACTCCCTGTTCAAAGTCATCGATGTAAATTTCTTGCAATTTAATATAACCATTATTCATATTTTTCTCTACTTCATAGTCACTTTTATATTTCTTAGTGACTAGAATTTTCTTAAAATATGATTTTCACTTATAAATTCTTTCAATTCTTATTTACATTTGTTTTAGGTTAGCACCCCATCTGATCAGCTAATAGGTAGCGCAGGCACAAACTATCCTACAGCTATTATTAGAGGTTCGTAACATGATTTACTGTTTCCAGTTTTACCATTACGATTTTAACAATATTATTGGTTTCAGGAAAGACTTTCTACGATGAAAAAGCTGATTCTTTCCTTGTCATGGAGGGTAAAACCTTGATCTTTTGTGCTGATGCGCTTGAGGCCTTACTAATAACGTTCCTTTCCTATTACGTTTTTGGTTTTTCCTATCCGAAGGGAGCAGAAAGTACGCTACAGTTCATATAGAGGTAATAAAGACTATATTAACTTTCACTATCTGTAGGTACTAAAAGAAACTACAAATAAACATCTTCGCTTTCATTGTCTCAGTATAATGGATGAACATTGTTAGAAAAGTAATCACAAACTTGCTGAAATTCAAAAATATATAATATGGTGGGACGAGAAAATAAAAATATGGAAATCGAAATTAGAACTATGTAAGTCAAATTTTGTATGTGTTTTTTGAGGTCTTAAGGACGTTGGATAAAGGGGACCTAGAAACTTTTTTGGTTGCCCCCAATTATGAGCACTGCCCTGACCCACATTAATTTGCGGAAGTAGATTGTAGGATAAATAGACAAAACTCACCTAGTATTCGAGTTCTGATGGAATCCTGGAATCCATATAACGAGAAATACAGCGCAGTTTTCACGATAAAATGAATATTTTGATGGAAAATATTCATTTTCTGGAACGTTGAAATCAACACCGAGCAGACGAATACCGAGAAAGAGATGGCGAGTGTCAAATACACTTGACTTTAGACATATATCACAGCACAACACCGACACTAAATAAAAAAATGCTCCGTATAGCATTCTTCCTTGAACTAAACTTCACAACTATGAAACGAATTTCGCGATTCAAAGGAAAATAAAAAGTGAAAAACACTTTTGAAATTTTTTAGAACTGGGCGACTGAATTTGACAGATGAAGAAGCAAGAGAATCCCAGCTCGCAGCGCGTTCACAAGGGGATAGCGGCCATTTTTTGTACTAAAACGATAAAATCGCAGACTACCCAGAGAATCGCGGTCGGTAATTCATCTTTTTCCTTAAAACTAATTTTCGGAATATATAAATAGAAACTTACAATTTTCGTTATAAACATGCATCATAAAATTACTTCTTGAGGAAATACAGTGGTAAAATACTATTTATAAAACTATTTACTTAGTTCACAAGTCATTTATAAACGCATAAATTTACTAAGCTTGGACAATAATTATTTATTACCAACTTCACAAGTCGCTTTCCTATATGAATAAATAAATTTACCAACCTTGTGAAATTATTTATTCATGAATACACATGTCATTGTTCTTTATGAATAAATAAATAAATAAATTTACCAAATTTGCGAAATTATTTATTTCCAAATTGACAAGTCCATTTCTTATAAACAAATGAATTCCCTAAGTTGTCAAATTATTTTTTGCTAACTTCATAATTTAATTTCCTTCATAAATAAATAACTAAATAAATAAATTTACCAACTTTGCGAAATTATTTAGATATAATTGGTAAGTTTATTTATTTATAAACAAAATAGATTTGTGAATTTTAACATAAATAATTTCGCCAAGTTGGTAAGTTTGTTTATTTATAAAGGAAATAGGCTTGTGAATTTGGGAATAAATAATTTTTTGAAGTTGGTAAGTTCATTCGTTTATAAAGGAAATAGACTTGTGAATTTAGAACTAAATAATTTCGCAAAGTTGGTAAGTTTGTTTATTTATAAAGGAAAAAGGCTTGTGAATTCGGAAATAAATAATTTTGTAAAGCTGATAAGTTCATTTATTTATTTATTCATAAAGGATAGACTTGTGCATTTGAAAATAAATAATTTCGCAAAGTTTGTAAGTTTATTTATGTATAAAGGAAATAGGGTTGTGAATTTGGAAATAAATAATTTCGCAAAGTGTGTGAATTTATTTATTTAGTTATTTATTTATAAAGGACAGAGCCGTAGAAGTCCACAAATGAATAATTTCACACGGTAGGTAAATTTATTCATTTATTCATAAAGAACAAAGACTTGTGTATTTATAAATAAATATATTCACAAAGTTGATAAATTTATTTATTCATATAGGAAAGCGACTTGTGAAGTTAGCAATAAATAATTGTCTTAACTTAGTAAATTTATGCATTTATGAATGAGTTGTGAACTTAGTAAATAGCTTTATAGATAGTATTTTACTTCTGTATTTCTTCAAAAATAATTTCAGGATGCATGTTTATAACGAAAATTGTTAGTTCCTATTCATATATTCCAAAAATTAGTTTTTAGTTATTATTTTAATTATATATATATATATATATATATATATATATATATAATTTTTTATAATAATATAAATATTATCATTATTATTATTATTATTATATATATTACATATAATTAGTTTTTAGGAAAACGATGAATTACCGACCGCGATACTCTGGGTAGTCTGCGATTTTATCGTATTAGTACAAAAAGTGGCCGCTATCGCCTTGTGAACGCGCTGCGAGCTGGGACTATCTTGCTTCTTCATCTGTCAAATTTAGTCGCGCAGTTCTAACAAATTTCAAAAGTGTTTTTCACTTATTATTTCCCTTTGAATCGCGAAATTCGTTTCATAGTTGTGAAGTTTAGTTCAAGGAAGGATGCTATACGGAGCATTTTTTTTATTTAGTGTCGGTGTTGTGCTGTGATATATGTCTAAAGTCAAGTGTGTTTGACATTCGCCATCACTTTCTCGGGATTCGTCTGCTCGGTGTTGATTTCGGCGTTTTATAAAATGAATATTTTCTATCAAAATATTCATTTTCTCGTGAAAAACGCGCTGTATTTCTCGTTATATGGAATCCAGGATTTCATCAGACCCCGAATACTAGGTGAGTTTTGTCTACTTATCCTACAATCTACTTCCGCAAATAAATGTGGGACCAGGGCCGTGCTCATAATTGGGGGCAACCAAAAAAGTTTCTAAGTCCCGTTGATCCAACGCCCTTAATGTTCAAAAAGTAAGGTTGAAATGACCTCAGCAACGACATCTTCTTCTTTTTATGAGCCTGGAGAATGATAGACTGATGATAGGATGATTAGTTTGAGGATGATATGGAGGATAACGGACACCGAAAGTCAGTGTCGTAGCTAGCAATAAGATGCCATGAAAACATTTGACAATCAGGTCGAAACAAGTGAATAACGGAATCAGAATAATGTTAATGTTCAAGAAGTAACGATGAAATGAACTTAGTAACGACATCTTCTTCTGTTTATTAGTCTGGAGGATGTCGTTGCTAAGGTCTTTTGAACCTTCCTTTCTGAACATTGACTGAAATTAAGTTTTTGCCGCAAAAAGTCGTTCGTTTTATAAAATAATGGTAAATTTTTTACTTAAAATCAATACACATCTGCTTGAATTGACTGGCATGAGTAAATTTGAACCACAAATGTGTATCTGAAGTAAATTGAATCCTGAACATTGTTTTCTTTTCCTTTCAAAGTATTTATATTTTGCAATCATGAATTGCCATAATTCTTATTTATTAATGAAGAAATGATAGGTCAGGATAGGTCTAAAAGTACGAGTACACTGTAACCCCCATTTAACCGGCTCAGATTGTCAACTTCCACATCAATTTCCTTGAACGTGAATACATTTTTTTCGATAGAAATTATTTATCTTCAATTCATCACCTTCATTTATCAAAGCATATTTTTAGAAGTATAATCAATTCGAAGAATTTTATTCAAATTTTTTGTATAACTATTTAGTACCTCGTGTGGCCGCTGGATAAGTAAGGTAAATTTCCCGCTGAATGGCGCAAAAATAAACTTTATAGAATATGGCCAAGAAATAGCACACTTCAAACTGGCCTCTACAAAGCTTCAGTCAAAGCCGAAGCCTAGTTTGCGTTTGGCACACGTTTGAATTGAGCGTGTCAGTAGTTTTCGAAAAAATGGAGGAAGAAGAGTTCCGTGCAATGATGAAACATTTTTATTTAAAAAATTGGACGACCGTGCAGATCAAAGTCGAGTTAGACGAAGTTCACAGGGAGTCTGGTCCTTTGTTGAAAACTTTTTATTTTTGGATAAATGAATCTGAATGTGGCTGAACCACAGCTAAAGATGAAGCGTGCTTTGGACGCCCAATTGAGGTCACGACATCGGATAAGATGGGAAAAAATCATTATATGGTTGTGGAAGATCCCCGAGTCGAAGTGCGTGATATCTCTAAGGCTGTGGGTATCTCCACTGAACAAACCTATAATATTTTGCACGGAAAACTGGAGGTTAAGAAGGCGTGTGCAAGATGGGTGCCGCGACTGCTGACTCCCGATCAAAAGCGCAACCGAAAGGACGTTTTAGCGCAGTATTTAGCGAAGCTTAATCGGAAGTCATAGGACTTCTTGCGTGGGTACGTGACTGTGGACGAAACTCGGATCCTTCACTATACACCTGAGACAAAGCAGCAGTCGAAGTAGTGGGTACTGCCTGGTGAAAGAGCGCCAAAGAAGGCGTAGACTGTTTTATCAGCTGGGAAGGTAATGGCCACAGTATTTTGAGATTCACGAGAAATCATCCTTGTTGGTTGCTTGGAGAAGGGAAAAACTATAATAGGAGCGTGCGATCCATCATTATTGGACCATTTGAAAGTCAAAGTACAAAAACAGCGGCCACGATTGGCGCATAAACTGGGCTTCGAACTGGTTCCTCATCCATAATAGTTTATACATTTGTATACATCTGTATATAGCCTGAAAGAATGTTATATATTTTCAGTAAGTAATTAGTATAGTTTTTCACTTTAGAATTAGTAAATACACGTATTTGGACTAATCCAATTGGTAATTTTTGACTTACTGTTACTGACTCACTTTTCTCTAATTAAATGAGTAGAATGTCTTCACTAATTAGTGAAATTTTACTACTTTTCATTTAGGGCTCACCCCTTATCTTTGAGATAGGTCTTCGTGCAAAAGTTACTCTTATGCTCCTATAAAGACTACATAGGAATTTTAAGCACAAATGACTCAAAAAATGTGTATGGCTTTTAGCGATTGACTCACTATGATAATTTAAATCTTCAATAAAGTACTTATCCATCTGTGAACTTTAGAATTTTTTTGTGCGCACAGTGTTTTCTAGAAATGGTCAAACTTGAGAAATTTCTCAAGTGGACAATTATTGTACCGATTAGCCCATTTCAATAAAAATCTACGTATAAAATGTTTACAGACCAATTTACTTATTTCGCGTTATTTAACTTTTTCCGATCTTAGACAATTTTTTTCTGTAGAATCAATTTTTTCCCCCTAAAATAACATCTTGGAACAAGAAACTGTCGTTCAATAACACAATTTTGAGATTTATTAGAAATCATTATCAAGAAATTCAAATTTTTCAACATATAACATTTTTCTTTCCTGGGGAGCTGCCCCTTCATATTTCAAGAATAATATTATTACCAAAAAAATTTCCATTCGACAACATGCAGTAATGATAAGCACTGAATTTATCAATTCTTCTGAATAAAATTACTGTTTTTGACCTCTTTTAACATATAAGGTATTTTTTCTTGGCGAAATATAGTTCATGAGATAAAAATAATTGATTTCGTCGAGCTTTTGGATATCAATCCATTGTGTCAGGATATTATTCTCCAGATGAAAAGAAGTGACTCTGCAGGAAAGAAATATTTTCTTCGTTCGTAACTGCGGTATAAATGTATTTATCTATAACAATTGTTCATAAAAATTGTCTATAACAATTATGATTGTTGTTGAAAGACAAGCTATTGTGTCAAGATATTATTTTTCAAATGAAAAGAAATGATTCCACCGTAAAAAAATTGTTTTCGAATATCTGTGCGCAAAAATAATCTTACGACATTCAAATAAAAACCGTTTGAAAGTTTACATGTTGGCGTTGAATCCGCCTGTGTTTTAGTCATTTTATTGGATGATTTGAGAAATATGTTGTTTCAAAGTCCAAGGTTTCTCCAGCAAAATCATCGTTTCGAAATCTTGCGTTCAACTCATTGCGATATTTGGCGAATTGTTCCTAAAAATTTGTTCAAATTATGAAATCAAGAGCACGTAGTCCTCTTCAAATCTGGGCCAATGACACGAATAAATATTACGTTTTAGCTGAGTAATCATAAAAAAATGTTACCCGTGGAATGGAAATTTCTGCGATGCTAAGAATACGAGATTCGTCGCGTGCGTTAATTTCTTATCATAATCATTAAGAATGATTACTCAGAAATCACGTGATATTTATTCATGTTCTTGGTCCAGATTTAAAGAGTGAGATTTGCATTTGATTTTAGGAATTTCGCAAATTCTTACGAATAATTTTATGAATTTGGCAATGAGTTGAATGCTCAAGATTTGACAAATTATGTTTATGACGCGAAATTTTCTAAACTTTCGAGAGATAGCTAAGCTACAAGCTTATACATCTCTGGAATGATTCTTTCATTCTGAAACATGCTTTTCTGAACTTATGTGTATTTATCTGTAAATAATGTGTTTTGTGATATATTCTTCTAATTTTCACAGCGAGGATGTATTTATAGGTACATCAGAATTTCAAGCTTTCCGGCGTGCATTATATTTTACTCATTTTACCAGAGTAAAAAACCCGGAATTCGTTATTCAATTAACTAAATATCTTCTCCTTATTCTTCTTGATTCATTGGCGATAATCCAGAATCGAATACGAATAGTCCAGAACCGAGACAGGAGATATATTTTCAAAGCAAAAGTGAATTAATTTATTTTTTATGGTTAGATTCAGGAAAAAAATGTCATCATTATCTTTCCGTCTAGTTTTCCAAGTATGGAATTTCCATCCATGATGGCTGAGCCGCCCCTGATATTGTTAATAAAATATATAAATAGAATATTGAAAAGGACCTAACTACGAATATTTTTCAATTAAACCCTGAGGAATAAAGCATATTGCAAATTTTTTAATCAAGAAAATACCATTTTTTAGTTTTATTTTGGCCTCAAAGGAAAGTTTAGGTTCATTCATTCAAGAAACTCGGAGTTAAAAATGGTATTATCAATTCGTATTCATGAAAATAGGCATTGACTTCTTCTGATGGAGATCTGCTATTTTTCGAAAACGTCTGAAATTTTGTAACCTTTTTAATTTTCCTCCACTTTAAAAATATCATTAGGAAAATTTGTGAGCATTTTTATCATCTAACCGAACCTTTGACAAAAATTTTTAAGCTCTCAACCATTTTTTTTTTAAATTTTTGAGAATGTTCTAAAGAACTTCACAGAAAAAAAAACTATTCATAATTGGTGCAAGTCCTTTTGGGAAATTTCTCCTAGTTTCGCAAACTACAAAAAAAAAATGAGAATCAACTTAATCCATCGAACGTCACTTTACCACGTATTTTGTGCAAGGTCCTTTTTGAATTTTGATTGAAATAACATGGTTAGCGAAATTGATCCCCATAGTGGGCCTCTAAAGAAGTATGTCAGAGGCGGATTTGACTTTTTAATTAAAACTACGAAGCGTTCAAAATTAAACGAATTGAAATTTCGTTTAAGACTGACAATTTTCCTAATTTAGCTAGGAAATCAGATCGTATAAAATCACTGAAAAAATTAAATTTCATGAAAAACTACACATGATTGAATAAAACGTTTAAAAACAAAATTATTCTCTCAAAATAGATCTATAAAGTTGATGAGAATTTATTCCTTAAAGCCGAAGGAGCTTCAAGAAAAGAGAATTTATTTTCCGACGTAATATAGATATTCTATTAATTTCTTTTTTATTTAATTTTGAGAATTCGTTATCCATCGAATGATCTGAAGAAAATATGAAAAGAACCCTCCACAAAGTGTATGGAAAAAACCTTTCGTGATATTGTACTGGGTCCTTTTCAAAAATGACGAAATGGTGATTGTATTTTTCCATATGGAGCTATTAAATTGCCTAAAAAGTGATCCTTTTGAAATTATTACTTTGTTTTGGAAGATTGTTAATCAATAACACGCCTTTCAATATTCAGTAAATTATTTCTCCGGATGAAAAAAGTTAATTAAATATTGTAAAATAAACATTTCTGACGAAACCTGCTTCTCAATATAAGGTTCGGTATTTCTTACAAAATCAATTTTAATTAAAAATCAGTATATTTTTCCCGATGCCATAAATAATAGGATGTGACAAGCCTACAATTGGGAATAGGGTGGGTTGAAAGACCCGAATTTTTGAAACTAGAAACAACGTGGCTTGGAAAAGTTGCTTCTGGGGAAGAGAAATCGAGGCCGAAAATTAATTTTGAAATCGGTCAATAACACAGGTACACAAAAAGGGTCACGCGCGGTGCACCACGATACCTTTGGGAAAAAGGCGCCCTTTTGTTGTGTATGTCGCTGAATCCGAATAAATTGTTTGTCATACTCCATCATGTTATCGTTCGATTTTAGACTCAAAAAATGATTTAAAAACACTGAAATGATCAATTTTGGGGTTGCGGCATGAGCCTTCCTTCATTTTTTCCGTAGTAGCGTGCTTTTTTATTCTTAAAAGATCTATGAGGAGGCTTTCTTTCACGTTTCATGCCCTTCCTAACATTCTCTCTTTTCAACGTCTAACAAAAGTCAGCCATCATATTTGTATGTCATCTTCTTCGATTTTGACGATCCATTTCTCTTATGTCTTGGTTGAATCGTTCTCCTTGTTCCTCAGGGTATTCAACCAAATTCATAAGTAAAAAATCGAGATTGGAAAAGAACAAGTGCAGTTTCAGATTCGTCAAACGTCCCATTTTACCAAAGTTTTCCACCATATCAGCTACTATTTTTTTGTAGTTCCTACACTTGTGATTACCCGAAAATTTTCTACAACTTTCTGGAAACTAATCCATGCTGTCTTCTATTTCAGATTCATTGATGTAATAAAATTCTCATCATTCAGAATTTTCTCAATTTGTGGTCCATCGAAAATGCCTTCTTCCAATTTTTCATCCGATAATTTTGGATTTTTTTTTTAAATACTCGAAGCAACTTCCATTTCCATTGAGGGCTTTGACGAAATATTTCATTAGACCAAGTTTCATGTGGAGAGGGGGCAGTAATACTTTTTTTGGGTAAATCAGAGGATCAGCGATGATGTTATTAGAACTTGGTTGAAATTATGTTCTATTTGGGCATGTTTCCTATTTATAGTGATTGTCTCGATCCCCACTACGCCATATGCACAAAAAGCAAGGAGTTTGTAAAGCCTGATTGCTGTCCTAGTATGATGTTCAAAATTTTGATATCTCCACAAATTTGCCAATCACGTTCTGGACATTTTTTTCTTCTAAAGCTAGCTGAATATTACTGTATTGTTCTTTCACCTCAGTTGAATGTGCTATTGGCATGGGAGCAAGGACATTAGTATTATGAAGGAATACTATTTTCAGACTCATTTTAGATGAATCGATAAATAGCCTCTACTCATCAGCTTTATAAATGCCTGGCTTTAGTTTATTGAGCAATCCATGGATGTCATTACAATATACCAATGAATGTTTCTTTGTTTCTGAAAAGTACTTCCTGAAATTCTCCTCTCTATCTCTCTAATGCTTTGCATTCATCCTTCTGACAACAAATTTTCACTTTTTAGTACTGACGCAAGGTATTCTACACCATCCTTGGGTAATCCTAAGTCTCTCACAAGATCGTTCAATTCTTCTTGCTTACAAATTATAGAAACTCTCTTACTTTCATTGTATGGGATGAAATCTTCATCACGAGAGCTTATTTCTTGCACTTTGGAACCATTGGTAATCTCCAGATCCTGTATTCAACAGATTGAACGTGCTATCTCATCTTCTATGCTATCGCTGATCGGGAATGAAATTTCGATCCTGTCATCATACTTGCTCCCATCATGAGTCTTGAACGATCTAGTGAGTCTCGTAACTGTTGCAGCATCGAAATAAGAAATGATTTCCTTACCTTCCTAGTAATTACTGCCAAATTATTCATGTACAAATAGCAATCATTTTCCGATAGTGGTTTTCCTCACAAAGTAGGTTTCGTGAATTTCAGGGGTTTTCTATATCGATCCAACGACTCAACATTATATGGCAACTCGAACACATTCGTGTAGAACCCATTTTCCATTTTAATCCATAACATCGAGACCAAAACACTTTCTATAAACCTTAAGAATCTTTTCAGAAATGAGTTCACGATCACTCGGAACCTGGTATTTACTACAGGTATAGCAGAATATATCAGGGTTATCATCGCAAGAATGTCAAGAAGTGGAAGCTCGAACATTAGTTCGAGTTAAGAAGCTTCGATATTTCAGAAAATCTGTACATTTTTTAGTGTTTTCATTTTTATTTGCCATAGTTGTAAAGAAGAACTCTTGTGCGCTAAGGATCCTAGATCGATTGCAGGTGAGTCTTCCGTCCTGGAGGTGATAACTCGCATACGTCCCCAGGCCCCAGTATGAGGGCTTTGCGACTCTGATGAGCAGAATGTCAATTCATTGTCGGACACACTATGGCTTCATCCTCACATCCTAAGGCCCGCCTACATGAGAGAACCCTTCTTTCCAAAGATTTTGCTCACCACATCTTGAGCTTCAGTTTTAAAATTGGTTATTTCAGTTAAAATCACGTCAACTTCTTCTACGCGCTTATTTTCAAATGTTTTCTAAAGCTTTTTCTACATTTTTTACGTGTAGTTGGCGTTTCTGCCCATGGAATTTTGCGGTTTAAAGGTGTAATTAGTATCCTTGAAGTTTTCTTTTAAAGCGAAGGAACAAGTGTTGCGCAATTCTAATATTTCAGGATTACTGAAATGACAACAAAATTAAAGATGAGTATTTTATGTGTACTATATCATTTTCTGGTAAACATAAATTTCAGAAAGGCTTCGGTCTTTGAAGAGAAGAGGTTTCCTCAAATTCACGCGACGAGTTTTAAAGTTTCCTTAAGGAAGGCGTAACTGAGCATCTTGAAGGCGTAATGTTACGCCTCGAGTATCTTGGACTGAACAGTCTAACGAAAATCGTTGTCGAGGACGATTCGAATCGGAATTCAAAAAAGAATTCAAAAGAAAAAATCACGTCAACTTCTTTTACCTGCTTATTTCCAATTATTTTTCAGCGCTTCTCCTACATTTTTCACATGTAGTTGGCGTTTTTGCCCATGGAATTCTTCGGTTTAAAGGTGTAATTAGTATTCTTAAAGCTTTCTTCCGAAGCGGAGAAACAAGTGATGCGCAATTCGAACTATATTCCAGGACTACTGAAACGACAACAAAATTCACGATAAGTATTCTATGTGTACTTTTTCATTTTGTCGTAAACATATATTTCCCGAAGGCTTCAGTTTGTAAAGAGAAGAGGTTACCCTAAATTCACGTGACGAGTTTTAAAATTTCTTTAAGGAATGCGAAACTGAGCATCTTGAAGGCATCATATTACACCTTGAGTATCTTGGACCAAACAGTCTAACGAAAATCGTTATCGAGAGCGGTTCGAATCGGGATTTAAAAAAGAATTCAAAAGAAAAAATCACGTCAACTTCTGACAGAAAAATTGATGCAGAGATATCCAGACACGTACAAACGAGGTACAAAGACTGTCGGCAGTGTACAGGCTATTATTCAAAGTAAAAATGTAACGAATAAGGCTGAAATTGCAATATATAGCTCTTTGATAGGACCCACAGTGTTGTGTGGTAGCGAGACCTGCACGTATCAAGAAAATGATAGGAGCAAAGTGAACGCGGTTCGAATGCAGCTCCTGCGGAATAAGTGCGGTACAACGCTATTGAACAAAGTCAGTAATAAGTGGGTTCTCAATGAATGTGGTGAAGAAGAAACATTGTTTGACAAGAGTAAAAGAAATTTGCTGAGATGCTTTGGTCATGTTGAGAGAATGGGTGAGGAACGTTCAACGAATCAAGTATATTTCGGTAAAGTGAGTGGTAGCGTACCCAGAGGTAGACCGACGGAAGAATAGTTTGAATGTGTGAATAAGACGTTGAAGAAAAGAAATATTTGAAGTCGTAGAAATACAAGAGCGTGCATGAAGCGATGCATGGATGTAACGGAAGCAAAAGTGGTATGTAAGAATAGGGATATATGGAGAGCAATTGTTTATGAGAAGAAGAGTGAGGCCTGAAAAGATGGATTTTGGATGCTAATGGGTCCGCGTGAAGAGATTTTCTCAGTGAATTGTTATAATTACTCCCGTTATTATTGTGGCTTAGCGAAGCTCTTTAGCTGGGTTGATTGCTAGAGAAATTGATCAAGCGACTAGTGTCGGAGCGACGTTGTGAGATTGATCTGAAACCTATTCCTTCTCCTCCTGAACATCCCGTACTCAAATTTACCATACAAATTTCTTAATTTCCAGTAGTGAAACGAAACCAGAACTGAACGAGTTACGCCTACCCCGAAAGGGATTCGGCTCAATGATATAATAATAAAAAAACTATGTTATTTTCTGAGGTTAGGGACGAACACTTATCTGATGGATTATGAAAAACACTTGAATCATATTCAGTGACCTAAAAAATATGAAGATACACTTTTACCTGAAGGTTTCATTTAATAAATTGATTTTTAGCTGTTTTTTGAGGTTAGAGACGAACTGAGACCTGATGGGGTTGAACGGACCCCAGATTCGGATTAAGAGACTCCAGAAACATGAAGGTATGGTGGTCTAATCTACCACAAATGACATTTTTTGTTGTTGTGTGCCTGTATAGTTGCACGTTTTTTTTAAAGAAAGGAAAAAATCAGACATAAGACCTGTTCAGTGCAAACCGAAAAAAAATAAAATTATTCAGATATCACGAAACAAAAATTTGGTTTGTTATGTCAAAATCAGGATCCTTGCCTTTTTTCAACGATTCTCACAACTCACAGACCATGAAACAAATTTTTTTGTATAATAAGAAAATGCTGACATGTTTCTTTGATTTTTGTTGGAAGAACTTCAGGCATTACACTTTGAATTTGAAGAAAAATGTGCAACTTTCAGAAAATTCTAACTTTAGGACATTTTTTATTCAAGTCTATAATTTTATATTATTTTATTGTATCGAAAACTATATTTACTAAAAATTCGCTATTATCTTTCGGCCAATACAAGATTAATTAAAAAGATATTCGTGAAAAATAGAAACTTTGACCCGATGCACGAAGGATAAATATTAACTGATTTCAAATTTTTTTTGGCCTCGATTTGACTTACCAAAGGCAACTTTCCTACATCACGCCGTTTCTGCTTTCAAAAATTCAGAATTGTCGGCCCATCAAAATATGGAAGCCTTCGCAGTCTCTATATTCCACAGCAATTCATAATTGAGAAAAAAACAACAAAAGCCTTGAATTGGATTTTCAGGTTATAGACTAAAACTTCCTTGATTTTCATCAAAATCTTAACGTTTCATAGGAATTTGTAGTTTGTATATGCGATTTGCAGAAACAAAGTTTTATGCTAAAGCATAGCTAAATAGTGAATTTGTTAATTAGGTCATTTAAAATATCATCCATTGTTATAACATAAAGAAAAATAATGAAGCAAGTAGAGGTGGTTCAGTAAATGACAGTTGACTCCAAAAAAAATCGGATTTTAATTTGAAATGCATATGACGAGAGCAGTTACTTAAATTATTAGTAACCATAAAAATAATCGTTCTTGATTTTTATTCGAGTTTCTTTACTACATTACAGTTGAGTATGTGAAAAAAAACGAAGTTTGGATTTGGCAGAATAGCCGTACAGTTGTTTTATGAAATTTTTAGTATGATATTCTGTTATTCCATTTTTGATGCTTAATAACCTTTGTATAAAAATTTTGATATGCAAAAAACAATTTTTTGAAAATCAAAATTTCGAATTTTGATAAGAGCACTATCACGATTATTTTTGTTGTGCTCAAATACGTGCATAATATGACAGAATAATCTCCCACAAATGAAGTTCCTGAAATTTGTTTTTTAAGTTCAAGGTGATTAACCGAGGCTCACCTCGCGCGTTACAAGTGTCAAAAAAATAATTAAACACGCTATTTACACCTATTTGTATAATTATATTCGTTATCAGTACCCCGAAAGCAGCTCGTAATAGTTGAACAAATTTTTTTTATATGCCTTTAAAACAATGTAAATACATGGCATCGATTCCGTGGGCAATAAATCTTGTAGATATGAAAAAATCTGATATTCAAGATCAACACTCTTTATCCATTCACTTTATCTTAGAGAATAAGAAAAGCGGTGTAATCGTATACTGGTTAGTAAATAACTGAACATATATTCCAATCTGTTATCGATCATAAAATTCTTCAAAATTCAGTTTTCTGTTCTCTATCGTTGCTTCTATCTATCAAGAATGAAGACCGTCATGCTACTGTTTACCTGCATGGTTATCCCTAATTTTACGAGTAAGTTTTTGTTGAAATTTGTTGAAACTGTCTCCAAAATAGTTCGTCTTTTCAAGTTGAAAATTCATCTCTTTTGGTAGAAAATCTTTTTTGGTCACGTAGGCATCATGGCAATAGAACTTCCTTAACACTCTAAAAAACTTCATATGAACATGAAATTCGCTTGGAGCCAACTGCTACGTTATTTTCGTGTTGCGGAGGGGAAGGGGGTAAATACTAAACTACCACTGACAACGAGGGGGTACGGGGGAACGGGGGTAAAAAATAGAAAAAAATTGGTCACGTCGTTTATGGGCAGTCTGTTCCGAATAAATCAATTTTGAAGTTCACCCTTGTTCGCTGACATGACCTCGCGCTTACCTACTTATTAACAGCTATTTTATAGGGTCAAAAAGATTCATCAATTTATTTTTCTTGTTCAAATATAAGGTGAAGCCTTGAGAGATAGATTAAATCATATTCGTGATGCTGTTGGTCCTGCTAATGGTCATGATAATCATGTTGAACGGCCATACGAAGATTTTGATATTCAACCAGGACACCGAGTGTTTGTACAAATGCCAAGTGACATCGCTTATGTTGGAAGTCTCGAACGTATGGGTTGGCGTCGAATTCCTCCCTGGGTCCTTGAACCACGTCAAGTATTACCAAATAATATACCAGAGCGCGCTTATGTGCGATCGCCTCATAAAGAAGGTTTATTGGCTGGTCTGGAATTTATCCATAACAATAATAATACTAATGTTGTAGCATGCCGCTGTTTTATACCATTGAGAAATAACTTTGTTTTAACTGCAGACCTCCAGTCTAAGGATGTTGAATTAGGCCTTTTCAGAACAACACGCATTTATGTACGCATTCCAGATCCAAATAACACTGTTTATACGGGAATTCTACGGCCCGGAGATGGTTATCTTCCTCTTTGGGTAAAATAAAAAAGTGAATATCAAGATCTAGATACGGAAATCTCAGATTCTTTCTTTAATCTTCGGTAACGGGAAATATACACTTTTGTCAGCATTGTGACGAAAAAAATCCTTATATGTATCTAGAGAAAAACGATCATATGAAAATTCTGTAACATTTACGAATAAAAACATTATTTTCTGACAATTGGTAATGTTCAATTTTATTCCAATATATTGTTCGTGCCATAATTTTTATTGCTTCGTTTTATTGTAGTGTTAATAAATATTTTGTTCAGATCTGGATCAGTTCCAGGGCTAATTAGACCCACGAGAAAAAATTCTAGCCGAAAGCATTCTACGAAAATTCCATGTGGAAATATCACGTAGAAATTCCATGCGGAAATTCTGAAAAAATGTTCACAAACTAATTTTCGACTCAGTTTGGCTCCCAATTATCGCCTGCCCTTTCTGGACGGTACCTTGATATCTCAAAGAGAAACGCTAACAGCAGGTGAGTTAAAAACATCTTTCTCGTGGATGTTACGTTTCGAATCGATCAGAATCTTGAGAGCCCCGAAACAAAAGTTTGTACTAGAAGTATAAGCAACGTCTTTCTCGCGAGACTTATACTTCCGACGTCAAATCCTTGCATCAGGTATGTAAACAACATCGTTTTCGAGAAAATTATTCTACCGACGTAAATACCTTTCGCCAACAGTAAAAACAATATCTTCTTAAAGAGAGCTAGGTTTCAAAGAAACTTACAGGATAGATTATTTTATATTTTGATGCCATGGATAACTTCAAGAACTAGAAATTCAATAAGGGCGTGACATGCTAAACGCAGACTGGTCAACAGAACTAAAAATGTCCTTACTGAAGCCAAAATCTGTAAACTTCGTCATCTGGTGCAAATAGAAGTCAGAGACTGACATAAACAATACAATTACAATTCGATTAGTAACAGAAATAAAAAGGAGAATATTTAGTATTTACTGAGATGTTTGCGACTTATTCCTCGTAAGCGTGAAGATCTGAACGTAGATTTTAATCCTTCGGACTTCCTGCGGGCAATTTCACCACCTCATCAGCCTCTCATAGTGACTCCCCCTCCCATCCTTAATGTGGATCCCCTTAACGATAGTGAACTACTTTTTTCAGGCATGCCCTGTGACCCTATTGGAAGTTATTGCTGAGGTCCATTCAGTCATTCACCGTGATCCAAAAATATCGAAGCCCACTCCACCCAATGACTTCCGTCCCATCTCAATTTTGAAAGCTCTGCCCAAGCCGCTCCTGCGGATTGTACATTGTCAGCTAACAGCTTTCCTTAATAGAAATTAACTAATAGACTCTCTGCCATCCGGCTTTAGAGCCAAACACAGCACCCCAACAGCGCCACTTAAATGTATTACCGATGTTAAATTTTCAATGGACAGAAAGGAAATCACAGTGGTGGCCCTATTTGATTTCTCCAAGGCATACGACTCTGTGGACCATAAGCTTTCACTTCAAGAGCTGAAGTCTCTAATTTATCTGGGTAGGTTATTAAATGGTTCCAGGCTTATCTGAGCAATCGGTTCAAGCGAGTTAGGAATAGTTAGGGTGGCTTATCGAATTGAGTGGAGGCTAAAAGAGGAGTTCTCCAAGGGTCTTCTTTCGCACCTTCAGTGTTCAATATCTTTGTGAAAAAGGAAAACTTTGACCCGGTGCGCGAAGGTCGAATATAACTGATTTCAAATCTTTTTTGGCCTCGATTTGTCTTACCAAATGCGACTTTTAAGCACGAAGCCCTTCCTGATCTCGTATATTCGAGTTATTCCGCCCATCCCAATGAGGAAGCCTTTGCAGTTTCCACAAAAATTTACAGAAATTCATAATTTTGAAAAAATCAACGAAAAATGTTGGATTTGATTTTCAGGTTATAAACTAAAACTTCCTTAATTTCCATCAAAACTCTCCAAATTTCAGAGGAGTTTGTAATTCATATATATGATTTCAAAAACGAAGTTTTGTATGCTGAAGAATAGCTAAATAGTGAAATATCCAATTAAATCGTTCGAGAACTTATCCATTGTTATAACATAACCAAATATGATGTAGGGAGTAGAGGTGGTTCAGTGATCGACAGTTGATCAAAATAAGAAAATGCGGATTTTAATTTAAAATGCATATGACGAGAGCAGTCGTTAACAAAATTGTTTGTTCCATGAAAATAAGTGTCTTTAATCTTCTCCCGAGTTTCTTTGCAACGTTACAGTTGAGTTTGTTGAAGAAACGTTGTTTGAATTTCGCAAAATAGCGGTACAGTTCATTTGTCAACTAAGTTTTTTTAACAATTGTAAGATGTTATAAGATAACCGAATATATCACTAGGTGTCAGTAATTTGAGATTGATTCTGCAAGATCAGCAGTATTTATTTCATCAAATTCAAAATTTGAAAAAATCAATAAGTATTAACAAATAATAATATTCCGTAATTGAAATTGTTCATTAGGCATACAGAAATTGAAACCAAAGTCTTGAAATTTGGTTTGTGAGACATATGCATCATATCATCCTAGAAGAAGATTCTGCAAAAAAGAGTTCAGTGATCGGAATTTTCAATCATGAATTTTCAATAAATTTTTTTTCAATTTTCAATCATTTTGAAATTCAAAAAACTATTTTTTTTTTTAAATAAAAATTTCAAATTTTAATAAGAGCGCTATCACGATTATGTTTTTTATGCTTAAAAAACTTGCATATTACGACAGAATAATCTCTCGCAAATAAAGTTTTAGAGATATGTTTCAAGTTGATTTTTCTTCAAGTTCAAGTTGATTAACCGAGGCTCACTTTGCGCGTTACATGTGGGAAAAAATAATTGGAAACACCAGTCACCATTTTTGTCATATGGTATGCCTTTTAGATAATGTAAATACATGGCATAGATTCCGTAGGCAATAAATCTTGTAGATATGAAAAATTCTGATGTCTGAAATGAACAGTTTCTATCTATCCTTTTTATTTTAGAGAAAAAGGAAAGCAGTGAAATCATATACTGGTTAGTATATAATTGTATAAATTTGTCATCGATCACCAAATTCTTTAAAATTCAGTTTTATGCTCTCTATCGCTGCCCCTATCTATAAAAAAATAAAGATCGTCATTCTACTGTTTACCTGCATGGTTTTCCTTCATTCAAAAAGTAAGTTTGTCGTAAAATAATATTAATACGACACTTGAACCTTGATTAGCTTTTCGAACTACCTGCTTTGTGGCTATGGAACTCCTCAGCTCCGCTGAGCTCACAGCGCCTGTTCTTCGGTCACTTGGGCCCCCTCATCACCGAATGCAGACGGCGGAAATTCGAGGAAGGCGGTGTATCGAGCGCCGCTAAATGAACGTTCCAGTGTATTTAGAAATCACTGAAATCAATTATCTCACAGAAAAAAGGAGGGTCTCAATTTTGTTACGGGCCACTCAGAAGTCATCCACAAGCTACGTTCTTAATTTGAGGGGCAAGAGGGTCACGCCAAAAAATACAGTTGTTAGAAGTGTGCAAAAAGCTCGAAGCCCGATACTCGACTGGGCCGGGTCGGGCTCGAGCCAGGCCGTGCAGTTTCAAAAATTCAAAAAATTCCGGGTTCTCGAAGAGTTTTGGTTACCCGAAAATCTCAGGTTCTCGAACAGGTTTGAGTTCTCGAAGCGATTCAGGTACCAGAAAATTCCAGGTCTTTAAAGAGGTTCGGGTACGCCAAAATTTCGATTTCACGAAAAGGTTTGGCTACTAGAAAATTTCAGAATCTCGGACAGGTCTACGCAGTCGTAGAGATTTATGCACCAGAATTTATTCCTGAGAATAAATATTCAAATGTATTAAAAAATTTGAGTTATGTTAAAACAAATTTTTGATGATTTTTAAATAAGAATTCGTTGATTTTGTACACATGTGAACATTTGTAATGTTCATAAATATTTTTAATATTTGTACAGTATTTTCAATATTTATATTTTTTTATGTTTTGGTCTTACTTTTTCAGCTATTCGATAAATATTCATCTTTTCCACTTTCGAATGAGTCAAACATTTTAGGTAAAGGCCATAGGAATAAAACTATAAGAAACGAAAAACAAAGGTTAATTTATATTGCTTGCAGTTTTTAATAGTCAAAATAATTGTCAACCATGTGAAAACTCAAATTTCGAATTGGTTTCGGATTCTCGTAAATTTCGAAAACTCGAAACAATTCGAGGACCCGAAATTTTCGGGTTCTCGAACGTTCAAGCATTCTCGAGACCAGTTCGGCCCGGTCCGATAGCACGTTTCCTGAAGAAAAATTTTAACAACGTTTGATAATTTTCCGAAAAATGTCCTTGCAACGGTACAGTTCAATAATAAGTTAATAAGTTTAAAAATCAATTTCTCATTCCAGACATCACACTCTTTCCCCTGTTCCCCTCTCTTCACCTTCCTCACCTTTTTTCAATAATTCTTTTTCTCCCTTTTTTCAAGAAACTTCCCCTCTTTCTACTTTTTCTCATCTTTTTCGCTTGAATGCGAACTTAATTGATAGAACCCAATGAAAGAATAAGTCTATTTTTGGTTAAAAGTTAATCTTCTTATTGAAGAGTTTATGTTATATTTTTGTTTTCAAATTCATCTTGTTTATTTAAGAATTGGACTATTTGGACAAAGTTTAATTATTTTGTTGAAAATGCAAATATTTTGTTAAAAACGCACCTTTTTTGTCCAAAATTCAACTGCTTGGTTGTAAGTTGAATTACCTTGTTAAAAATTCATTTTTTTGGTTGGAAACTCATGTATTTTCTTCATGATTCATTTTTTTTTTGTTGAAAATTGATCTTTTTAGTTAAAAAATTATCTTTTAGGAAGAAAATTCAACTATATTGTTGAAAAATCGTTTTTTTTTTTGGGTTGAAAATCAATTTTTTCTATTGAAAATGTAGATGTTTCACTTTTGGTGGAAAATTCGTAATTTTAATTAAAAATTGATCTTTTTTAGTTGAAAATTCATGAATTTTGTTGAAAATTCGTCTTTTTTCATTGAATTCAACTGTTTCAGATTTTCAATTAAAATCGTGCCTGGTTGAAATATCAAATATTATATGTATTATTGAGAGTTAATCTTTTTTGGTAGAAAAATCAACTACTCGGTTTAAAGTTGGACTACTTTGTAGAATTTTTTTTTCGTTAAATATTCATAATTTTAGACAAAAATTTATCTTTGCTAGCTGAAAATTTATCTATTGGGCTGGAAATTCAACAATTCTGTTGAAAATTAATATTGTTTGCTAAAAATTCATATGTTCGGTTTGCAAGTTCAACTGTTTTGTAGATAATCCGTCTTTTTGGCTTCAAAATTCAACAATTTTGTCGAAAATTAATCTACTTTGTTGAAAATTCGTCTTTTTTGGTTGAACAATAATCTTCTTGGTAGAAAATTCATTTTTTTAAGATTCACCTCTTTGGTTGAAAATTTAGCTATTTAGTTGAAAATTCATTTTCTATTTGGTTAAAAAATAATTTCTTATCTGAAAATTCAACCATTCCTTCTTTGGTTGAAAATTGATCCTTTATGCATAGTAAATTGAACCATTTGTATTTGTATTTCTTTTATTGCGACAACCTAACAGTTGAAACGAATTACAGCGTTGTATTTATATTTGTATATTTAATGAAAAATTAACCCTGTTTGTTGAAAACTCATCTACTTGGTTGAGGATTAAACTATTTTATTGAAAACTCGTATTTTTCGTTGAATTCAACAGGTTGAAAATTCGTTTTTTTTTGTTGTAAAGAAATTTTTAAACTGAAAATTTAACTGTGCCATTTTTGATTGAAAACTCATTTTTCAGTCTTGAATTCTACCATTTGTTTGAAAATGCACGTCTTTTTTTTTTATTTCGTCTTTTGGTAAAAAAAGAATCTTCTTAGTTGGAAATTCATATTCGTAGGTTAAAAATTCTAATATTTTGTTAAAATCATCTTTTTTGGTTGGGAATTCAACTGTATAGTTAAAAACTAGTCCTTTCGGATTGGAAATTCATTGTTGATGGTAAAAAAGACATATTTTTTCGTTAAAAATTCATATTTTTCGGTCGAAAATTAACTTTTTCTTTGAAATTTCAACTGACACCGAAAAAGTTCGCCTCTTTGGCTTGAAACTTCAACTGTTCGCTTGTTAATTCAACTGCTTAGTAAGAAGTTGATTTATTTTTCTCAAAAGTCGTCTTTCCGGGTTGAAAATTCATCTCTTTTGGTGAGAATTTTTTTTTTGGTTACGTTTGCATAATGGCAACTCAACCCTCTGAATCTCTAAAAACTTAGAATAAACGTGGAATCCGTGTTCAGCCAACGGCTACTTTACATTCGGGTGGAGGAGTTGAATCATATAATATTTCTCATCCCGCTGATCACGCTAATGGTTATGCTAATGGTCTTACCACTGGTCATGCTAATGGTCACTATAATGATCATACTAATGATCATAATAATGGTGTTCAACGACCATACGAAGACTTTGATATTCAACCAGGACACCGAATTTTTGTAAAAATTCCAGGTGACATTGCTTATTTTGGAAGCCTTGAAATTATGGGTTGGCGTCGAATTCCTCCCTGGGTCTTTGAACCACGTCAAGTATCACCAAATAATATACCAGAGCGCGCTTATGTGCGATCGCCTCATAATGAAAAATTATTAGCTGGTCTAGAATTTGTCCATAACAATAATAATACTAATGTTTTAGCATGCCGATGTTTTATACCAATGGGAAATAATATTGTTTTAACAGCAAATCTCCAGTCTAGGGATGTTCAACAACGCTTCTTTAGAACAACGCGCATTTATGTACGAATTCCAGATTCAAATAACACTGTTTATACGGGAGTTCTACGGCCTGCAGACGGTCTTCTTCCTCCCTGGGTTAAATAACAAAGTGAATATTAAGATCTGGATACTAAAAGTTTAGATTTTTTCTTTGATCTACGGTAACAGGAAATGTACATTTTTGTCAGTGTTGTGCCGAGAAAATCTTTGTGTGTAATTAGAGAAAAATACTCATATGAAAACTATGTAACATTCACGAATGGAAAAATTATTGTCTGCCAATTAGTCCTAATCAATTTTATTTTTATATTCTGTAGGCTCTACCTGTATATTACTCATGATTTCGATTTATTGTTATGTTGAAAGATATGTAGTTCGGATCTGGATCAGCTCCAGAGCTAATCGGACCCATGTTAAAATATTCTAACCGGAAGCGTTCTACGGAATTTTCATGTAGGCATTCCACATGAAAATTCCATACGAAAATATCACAAAAATGTATAAAAATTCATTGTCGATTCACTTTGGCTTTCGATTATCGCCTGCCCTCTCCGGACGGTACCTTGACGTCCCAACGAAGAACGCTTGCAGCACGTGAGTGAAAAACATCTTCGTCGTGGAAGTTACGTTTCAGATCGGTTATAACCTTGAAAGTCCCCAAATCAAGGTTTATACTAGGGGTATAAGCAACATATTCCAGGCAGAAATTATTCTTCTGATGGCAAATCCTTGCAGCAGGTATACAAACAACATTGCATTCGAAAAAATTATGCAAGCGACGTTAAAACCTTGCGCCAACTGAAATCAAGATCTTCCTTGAGAAAGCTACGTTTCAAAAAAACATTAAGGTTAAATTATTCCATATCATGGAGCCAAGGCTAAATTCAGAAATTAGAGATTCAATGAGGGCGCAAGATGTTCAACGCAGACTGGCCAACAGAACTAAAAATACCCTTATTGAAGCTGAATTCTGTAAACTTTGTAATATGATGCAAAAAAGCGTGCAAACCTAGACGTAGATTTTCAACTTTCAGATTTTCTGCGGACGTTTTCACCACCTAATTAGCCTCTCATAGTGGCACCCCCTTCATAGTCAATGTGGATCCTTTTAACGATTGTGAATTTTGTTTGTTGACATCTCCCCTGTGACCCTATTGGACGTTATTGCTGAAGTCCATCCAAATGCGCTTAGCCCAGACGATAACTCTATTAAAATGGTTAAAGTGGCCCTGCAAGTTATTTTTCTGATCCTACTGCAAATTTACAACTTTTCACTGCAGAGCGGGATTTTCCCGGATAACTGGGAAATAGCAGCCATTCGCCGTGTTCCAAAAATATCGAAGCCTGCTTTACCCAAAAACTTCTGTTCTATCTTAATTTTGAACCTACTGCTCAAGCTGCCTTAGCACATTGTACATTGTCAGCTAACAGCTTTTCTGGATAAATATAAACTAATGAACTTTCTGATATCCGGCTTTAGAGCCATACACAGCACCTCAACAGCGTCCTTCAAATTCTCTACTAATATTAAATTGTCAGTGGACAGAAAGGAAATCACAGTAGTGGTTCTATCCGATTTCTCCAAGGCATTCGACTCAGTGGACCATAAGCTTTCATTTCCCCAAAGGTTCCCCAAGGGTCTTTTCTCGTGCCTACTATATTCAATATCTATACTTCAGATCTAGGAAGAGATTTGAAACACTGAAAATACCGTAAGTATGCAGATGAAATTGAACTCCACCTATCAGGACCGACGTCAGACCTCCAAAATATGCTAGGCAAGGTTCAGAAAGATATAGACCTTGTGGTACAGAGGGCTGAGTTGAACGGCCTCATGCGAAACCCGACTAAGACTCATGCCATGGCCATTGGTCTGTCAGCCTCCCCTTCTCTAGAAGTACAGATATCGTACCCTCCTCTACGGGCTAGTAATGGTTCAATCGCTTTCCTTGAAATGGTCAAGGATTGAGGATTTTCAACGAACCGCGCTCTGTCCTGGAGGGAACACGTAATGGCTTTTTGAGAAACACTTTCATAATTTCACAGCAGCAACTAAAAAAGACTTCCTTCCAACCTCAACTTGGATTCTATCAATAAAAAGTTTTATTTTACCGTTCTTTGATTATGGCTTCATTGCATGTGATGACATCACGAATGACTTAGATGAGAAACTGGAGCGAGCACTGAATGCATGTATTCGTTTCATTTATGATTTACCTAAAAGTGAACACATCTCCTCATATCGTCTGCGAGCTGGGTTTTTGACGGTGGCCAAAAGAAGGCAATTTTGTATGGGCAATTTACTACGCTCCACACTTGCAAATGAGGCTTCTCGCTATGTATTTGAATTATTTACTTTCGTTGATAGAAATCCCGGTCAGGCTGAAGCTACGTGAGAGAGGGTCAGTCCTAAAAACTCCAACACCCAGAACTTGCAAGATGTAGAGGTCGTTCATGGTAAGGGGTGTCTGTGGATAAATTTTCACCTTGCATCAGGGAGGCTCCTTCATATAAAAATGTATGGTCCATGCGAATATTTCAATTGTAGTTTTTGAGCAGCAGCAGCAGCCTCTTGCATTGTTTCCAGAATTTAAGGAGTAAAATATAGCAAAACTAGCATTTTGCAATTTAAAAAAATAAGAGAAAAAAATGTATAGATTACTTTACTTAGTCTATACGTTGCGCAGGCATAGAATTAGAGTATGGATAAGCTGTGGAGTGTGGGGATTTCTCTGTAAAAGAGACGCTGTTCCGAAGCTAGTTCATCATTCTTCTGTTTCAACTCGTCGAGGAAGCAGCAGATTTTTTCTGTTTCGAGTCTTCGTGGGGTGTAGCAGAAAGAAAGAGAGAGAGAGAGAGAGGGGGGAGATAGAGTTCTGCAGTGGCTCTTTTATTTTTTTTCTTTCTTTCTAAAAAAGTTATGTGAAGGTTTGCTTAAGCTGTTTCTTCAATCAATATTAAAATTGTAATTAAATGATGGATCCTATTCATCAAAGGAGAATGGAAATTTATTCTGATTCTTTGACACGCCATATTGACATGGAAGCAATGTGGCCATTCCTAATCAAAAACAACGTTCTCAATCAAGATGTCTATAACATTCGTATTTAGAGCAAAGATTTGAAAGATTCCATCATAAAAAAAAGATATATTAATAAATAAAACTCGCGGACCATCAGTATTTGAAATTTTCTTCTAAGTTTGCGAGGAACAAATGATGAAGTTTATAAGTATTTTTAAACATTTACCTTTTAAATAGTTTAGGTAGCAATCGGCTACAACCTCAAAAATTAAACATGCATCGTGTTCAGTATCTCCTCATCCTCGATGGGAGCACTTCATGCTAGCATACTGACAAATACGAATTTGTTGTTATCGATGAAGATAGCGATTTAAATGAAGGCAGATATAGAAAAGGATTGTAATGTTTTCTTATTCCATAAATATGAGTACTTGATTACGATGAAGCTAGTCTAATCTGAGTCAACAACGTATCAACATGTTTCCAAAAGAACGTGATGTATTCAGTCAAACAGCAGAAGCTAGCGAAGAAATTCGGCGGAAACACCCTTTCTTCAAGTTGAATAGAGAAGCTATAGAAACTATTTTGAGTGAAAGTTTCAAACCCATAGTCACATCACTACAAGGAACATTAAATATATCGGATATTTCAATCAAATAAAATAGGTTTATGAAAATCAAAATTGAAAATTATGAATAGAAAGAAAAAGAAAAAAGAAACGAAGATAAAGAAGGAAATGACAATCTTTCTTTCATGGCTGCTGCTAATGATTAAGGATATAATACAACTACGATTGAAGAAAATGTTGAACCTATTGAAAATTATGACGAGTCGACAAACGAGTTTCTCGGACTGTTAAGTAAAAATAGACCAAAATATTTGAACATGGTTTACGGTGTACTAAAAGTAAATGATGCTTCGCTCATGATTGGTGACAGACCTATTGGTTTGATGAACAATATTTCAAGATTGATGATGAAAAACTGTATTGGAAAAATTCTAGTTTATTCGAACTATTTTTAAAAATAAAAACCTGATGAATCTTACGTAAGCCGTGAGGATCTACGTAAACGATCATCGACAAGTGAAGGTTCATTATAGAAAAATAAACGATCAATGTGTTCATTAAAACAATTGTTGAAAGCAAGAAAAGGTTCAAAGCCAGGCCAAATTTACTGAGATGATTCTAATGAGCTAATTGATCGCCTCCGTCTACTTACAGCATCTCTAGCAGCAGAAAATCCAAGTCATAATAAAAAAATTGTCTCCATCATTGAAAAATTGTGACGAGCTAAGATCATATATTAAGAGAGTGCAGTTGACTATAATGTTTGACGTTTGACGGCAAATGAGATATTGACAAAAAGACTCTGTCACCATCGATTAATCGTCAGTTAACCTTTGCACAGTGTCAAGATGTCTTCTACTTATCGAAATTGTTCAAGATTTTTTTCACGAGTAAATAACTTTCAGAGACATCATATGAACTCATGCAAAAAAGCAAAGAACCTCTCTGCCGACATAAATAGATATAGTGAAACTGATAGCTATGAAATTCTCCCTTTCAAGTTGTCCGATAATGTTCAGAAAATGATTCAAAATGACATCAGAGGCAGTGACGAAATTCATGATAGTAATAGTGAAGTTTTCAGAGCTGTGTGAAGTCTTAGAGCAAAAGTGTGGTGCCCTCAGTAAAAACTTTATACCAGTAAAATAAAGTTGACATGTCAGAGGATACTAAACAGAATCCGTACCGGAATAGATCGTAAATATGGTTCAACTTTCAATGTCGAAAACAATTTAAATTTTGAAACTCTGAAGAAAGGCACTTCAAGCGAACAATTTGAGCACAATGTTGAAGCTATAAAGAAAAACAATGTCAATATGGACCAACAAGAGGTAAAAGACAAAGATGATGTTAAGGAGGAACAAGAGATAGATAAGCAAGATGATAGATTATGAGGAGGTTTAGGAGAGATTTAAGTAGAAAATGGAGGATAAAGAGGAGTATAGTAGGAGGAGGATCAGAAGGTAGACGAGAAGGGGGTGAATGATGAGGAGATGTATAAGGACGAGGCAGATAAGGAGGAGGAGGATCAGGTTATAGATGAGGAGGAGGCAGCGGAGGAGGGGATAGGGATCAGGAGATATATGAGGATGAATGAGGTGGAGATGTGTGAGGATTAGATTATCCTCATTCCTCTGGAGAACGTTGCATAACCCTTCATACAGATCCAAACGATCTTGTATATGCTCTACGATTTTACATTGATACTAACTATTCACTAGAAAGACCTGTGTTATTTCATTAAAAATATTTACCTCTTCACTTATTGTTTATAAAAGGGGGCATCCCTCATTAAAATAAATGCGCATGCGCAGAGTGAGGATTCCTGCCTATGAATGAGCATCTCCAGAGCGATTTCATTCACTCAGCGACAAGAAGTCTTAGTTGCAGGTAGGAATCCTACATTAGGTTCATTCAGAACAATTCTTCATTCTAAATCGTATGATGCTAACTATAGTATCATCTTCATCATCAACATCGGTATCAGGAAAAGCGCAATTTCTTCGAGATTATTTCGACTCGATTCGTTATAAAATGGTTTTCATGTGTACAAAACTAAAATATATTAATTGATTATCGCATACATTTTTCCAACCTGAGGATGTGGCTGGAGGGTTACATTGAACACCAATAAAACTTAGACGAATTGGAATGTACTTGAGCCAAAACAGATATGCGTCGCCTTGGATGTAAATATTTACAAAAGAGAAAAAAAAGTTGAATAAATATTATTAGATGGATTATTAAATTCTATTTACCTTTAGTTTCCCTCTTATAATAATTTTAAGTTTGATTTTAAAGTAAACATTAGTTCATAGTTAGTGTATTTAAAATAGTTACCTCTTTAATTCTTCTAACCTATCGGCGCATGCGCAATATTGTCACTTCTGTTTCTCTGACTCTAGCTTGTTGGGTAGAGTGGCACCTTCATCGTATAAAAGGAGAATTCCATATTAGAATAAAAACTCATGCGCAGAGTTGGAGTGGTGGTTAGCAGAGTGGGGATTTATGCCATAAAAGGGCGTTTCCTGAATGATTTTTTTATTCTTTCTCTTCAGTTGCCTGAGAAAAGACGCAACATCTCTTTCTGGAGAAATGAACCTCCAGAAGATTAAGGTCGTTAGTCGTGTGGAAGACTATCTACATACGACGAGTATCCTGAAATTCTGGTTATAATGCAAGAAGGTGCTTCTGATAGGTAGCTACAATTGAAATATTAGAGTGGACCATACCATAGTGTAGAATTTCTTAATGTTGGAAAAGATAGACAATTTTTATGATTGAATGGAATTTAATGTCAAGCCATTATTCCTTTTGTTATTTGTCAATTAGTTTGAGTAACTGTGTAAGATTTTTCTCTGTTTATTTACTTAACTAAAACTCTAGATTTTAAACTTATCTGCCTGGGCATGCGTAGAGCGAAGTTTTTTTGTCATGATCGCAAATTAACTAAAAACTGGGCTCACTATGAAAAACAGTGTAATGACTAAGATACCTAAGGTAACATAACCTCAAACTTTACCATCATATTTTTCGCTGGACCACAACACGATATTTCTCTATTTGGAATTGATTTAACCAACGTGAAATGACGTGATCGGCTTTTATTTATCGAGCTCCACTTTCAAAAAAAGGGAAGAACCCAAATTTTTGTTGGTAAGGTAGATTGTTCATCAATCGACGGCAGATATACGTGTAGGTCACTTAGTTTGGATGCGAACCTTTTTGTCCATAAGGTAGACGCGCAATACTTGCAGAAACATGGGAACCCCATTTGCGGAAGCGGGGAAAGTCTTACATTTCTCGTTGGTAAGGTAGACTGTCACCATGCCGGTCAAGACAGAAATCTGGACGGAGAATCTGCATTGACGACCAAGGGTAATTATTTCATGTCGGTAACTTAGTTTGGAATTAAACCTTGCTCGGTCGGTAAAAGTAAGGTCGTAGCTCTGTTGATATACTACTCCTTTTTATCCGAAGAGAAGAATTTTCAACAAAAAGGATAACTTCCAGCAAAGTGATATGAATTATTGACCAAATAGTTCAATTTACAAAGAAAATAATTTTAAATCAAAGGGAGTTTCATTTTTATACAAACACTTTAATTTTCGAGTTAAAAGATGGAAGAATTTCTCTCCTAAGAAATTAAATTTTTAAAAAGAAGATATTTTTAAACAAGAAAGGTGAATTTTTAACCAAAGAAAATAATTTTTCTGCCAAGAAAGATGAATTTTCAACCTAAAAAGTCGAATTTCTAACGAAAATGTCGAGTTTTCAAGGTAAAATGACAAATGTTTTAAAAAAAAGTTGACTTTTAAACACAAAAATTTGAATTTTCAACAATTACTTCTAAATTAAAATAGTCAAAAGTCATAATTTCGAATAATTTATAAGAATTCAATGACGATTTATGATGTGTAAGAGTTACAGGTGTAAGTACTCTGTTTTATAACCCTCTTCATTCATAAGAAGTCGTTACCAATAAGAAAAGTAACAATTAAGTAAAAACATGATTTTTCTTCTTTTTTCAAGTTTCGGACTGAAAAAATTATTGTCTGAAAATTACTTTTTCTTAATTTTATTTCAATTTATTCTAGACTATGTAATATGTACTACTTTCTTTCTTTATTTTGATGAGTGCGCAAATGACATGAAACTTTTGCTTATCAGAACGCAGAATCGTATAGCTTCTGTTCTGAAGGTTCTGTGATTAATCCATCTGGCAAATACGTACAATTTCATATTGTAAAATAAACATCAGATAATGGTAGGCACATGAGTGAATACTTAATATGTTCCATCACTTTAGTAATTTCTGCTCGTGATATTCTTCAAAAATCAGTTCTCTCTCCTCTATCTTTTTCCATCTTCAAAAAATGGAGAGTATCATTTTGCTCTTTACCTGCGTGATTTTTTTAAATTTTTCTGGTAAGTGTAATGTAATATTATATGGATATTGATGAGAAATGCTTACGTGTACTTGAAATGTGGATACAATATACACAATGAATTATTTTTTAATTTCAAGGCTTCCTGATATAAAATAGAACAAATAAACATTTTATTTCTAATACTTTAAATTTTCTTATGTTAAATTTTGCAGGCTGCGAGTTCAAAATTTCAAACATTGAAGCATTTAAAACCAGAAAGACATTTTCGCTCACAATTATTTCACATTGTTTCAGAAGATTTGTCAGTTAACAGGACCATCTTTTTTATTTTTTAATAAGGGGCCATTCATAAATCATATAACAGCTTTGGGGGGAAGGGGGTTCGGCAAAATGTTATTTTCTGTTCAATGGGGGGGGCGAATAGATACAGTTAAGTAGTTTAAAAAAAATCAACCCTACAGAAAATCCATGTATCCAAAATCATAGTATAACGCACACTTTACACTCTTTCCTCAATTCTCCTCTTCACCACTGTTCTAAAGAACTCCTTTTTTTACCTCCTGTTTTCAAACAACTTCCAATTTTTCACCTTTTTCTAGTTTTTTCGCGTGAATGTAAACTGAAATAACACAAAAGCCAATAAGAAAATCCAACTATTTTTGGATGAAAGTTAACATTTTGTTGAAAATTTATCCTTTTTTTTATGAATGAACTTTTTTGTTGAAAATCCAACTTTTCGGGTTAAGATTCAATTAACTTCTCAAACATTCGTTTTTTATGGAAGAATAAACTATTTGGTTGAAAATTTAACTACCTGGTTGAGGTGTAATTTTTTTAATTTTCTGAAACTTCGATCATTTTATTGTAATTTCAACTATTTGGTTAATAATTCAACTGTTTTGTTTGAAATTTAATTATTTTGTTTGTTGAAAAGTCATATTTATGGGTCGAAGATTCAACTGCTTTGTTAAAAATTCGTCTTGTTTGGATATGAATTTCCACCTTTGGATTGAAAATTCATCTTTTTGGATGAAAAATTCCTCCTTTCGTATTGAGAATTCATTTTTTTCCTGGAGAATTCATCCGTTTCGGTAAAAAATTCATCTTTCTTCGTTGATAATGAACTTTTTCGTTATAAATTAAACTTCTTGGGTTGAAAATTCAACTGTCTTCTGAAGAATCCCTTTTTTTGTGATTCAAAAATCAACTATTTGGTTGAAAATTCAATTATTTGGTTAAAAATTCAACTACTTGGTTAAAAATTTCTCTTCCTTGGTTGATAATAAACTTTTTGATGAAAATTAAACTTTTCGGATTTAAATTTCAACTGTCTTCTAAAAAATACCCCTTTTTTAATTAAAAAATCAAATATTTGCTCAAAAATTCTTCTATTTGGTTGAAAATTTATCTTTATAGGTTCAAAATTAACTTTTTTGACAGAAGTACATCTTTTCGGTTTTAAAAATCAGTATTTTGCAGAAAATTTGTCTTTTTTGTTTAACTTAAATCTTTGTGTTTGAAAATTTGACCATTTTGTTGAAAAGTCAAGTATTTACTCAAAAATTCAACTATTTTGTTCAAAATTTAATTATTTTGCTGAAAATTCAACTATTTTGTTCAAAATTTAATTATTTTGCTGAATATTCAACTATACTGTTAAAAAGTCATCTCTGTCTGTCGGAAATTGAAATTCAACTGCTTTGTTGAACATTCGTCTTTTTGTAGAAAAATAAACAATTTAGTTGAAGATATAACTATCTGGTTGTGATGTAATTTTTTCATTTTTTTCGAACTTCGACCATTTTATTGTAATTTCAACTACTTGGTTGATAATTCAAGTTTTTGTTTGAAATTTAAATATTTTTTTTTGTTAAAATGTCGTCTATATTGATCGAAGATTCAACTGCATTGTTAAAAATTCGTCTTGTTTGGATAGAAAATCACCCCTTTGGATTGAATATTCTTCCTTTTGGATTCAGAATTCATTTTTTTTTCTAGAAAATTTATCCCTCTCGGTAGAAAATTTCTCTTTCTTGGTTGATGATGAACGTTCTCGTTGAAAATTGAACTTTTCGGGTTGAAAATTCAACTTTCTTCTGAAAAATCCTCCTTTTGTGCTTCAAAAATCAATAATTTGGTTGAAAATTCAACTATTTGGTTGAAAATTTATCTTTCTTGGTTGATAATGAACTTTTTCGTTGAAAATTACAATTTTTGGCTTGAAAATTCAACTGTCTTCTAAAAAATCCCCCTTTTGTAATTCAAAAATCAACTATTTGGTTGAAAATATATCTCTATTGGTTGAAAATTGAATGCTTGTTAGAAGAACATTTTTTCGGGTTTAAAAATCAATATTTTGCAGAAAATTCGGCTTTTTGGTTGAAATTTAATCTTTTGCGCTTGAAAATTCGACCATTTTCTTGAAAATTCAACTATGTGTTCAGAAATTCAATTTTTTTGTTCAAGATTTAATTATTTTGCTGAAAACTCAGCTATATTGTTAAAAAGTCATCTTTTTGGTCAAAATTTAAACTTAAATACTTTGTTGAACATTCGACTTTTTAGATACAGAATGTTCTTTCTTTTGGATTGAAAATTTATGAACAATTTGTCTCTTTATTTGAAAATCAATTATTTGGTTGAAATTCTTTCTCTCTCTCGGTTTTTCGCTGAAAGTTGAACTGTTCGATTGGAAATTTAAATATTTTGTTGAAAACTCAAATATCTTATTTGGAAAGTCACCCTTTTTAGTCAAAACTTCGACTACTTGATTGAGAGTTGAACTACTTTATTGAAAATTCATTTTTTTTGGTTAAAGATTTATTTCTTTGGTTGGCAATTTAACTGAAAGAAAAAAATCAGCATTCGTTCGTATGAAAAATATATATTTAATTGAGCATGACGATGTTTCGATCATAAATAGACACTTTTCAAGTCTTTGATAAAAAAACCTAAAATAACAATCATATAAGTGAGATAACAACAAGATAAAAATCGAAATGTGTAAAAAAAGTTGTGAAAAGAATGCGAATAATCTCCAATACAGCAATTTTGTGAAAAATACTTACAAACGAGATAATAATTGTGTATAAATTAAAACATTGATATCCATTACCATAGTTTTTCAAAACCCAACATCAGTCAATGCCCAAAAAAAGGAGAAAAAGATGTATTCAGATCTCTTAAAAAATTCTCTGACTAGTCTAAAAATGTTATAAATAAAACTGTGATTTAATATTGAGAAAAATCAAAGTATGTAAAATTAAAAAGCACGTAAATGAGGCTATGTCGAAGCTTAATTTCAAATTTAATTCAAGAGTGACCTACCAATACAAAAACAACACATAATCAGATTCAATAAAAAAATGCAAGTCATTTCTGAAATTAAAAGTTCTGAAAGGTACTAAATCAAGTTGAGTGCTCTTGAGACGATCAATTCATACATTATGGGGCCAAAAACTTCGAATTCAAGAATTATTACAACGTTTCCAAAAGTAGGTTATTGAAAATTGAAGAACAAATTTATTATTTTGAACTAAAATGCTATTATGTGAAAGAAGCCTAGAATTTTCGTATCTAAAATTTACAATATTTTCTTCTTTCATGACGTAAGAAGATTCTAAGGTTAAACGTCTGTTTAGGTTTGATTTTTGTTTCAAAATGATTGGATTGTCTGATTCGAAATTGTTTTACAATTTTTTTTACACATTTTGATTTTTATATTGGTATCATCTTCATCATATGATTATTATTTAAAAATTTTTCATCAAAGGTTTGAAAAGGGTCTATTTATGACCGAAACATCGCCATGCTAATTGAAATGTATATTTTTTATCCAAACCAATGCTGATGTCTTTTTTTCATTCTGAATGACCATTGAAACCATTTAACAGTTTATTTTAAACTAATTTGGTATGAAATTCAACTATTTGGTTAAAAATTGATTTAATTTCTTAAATACTGAACTATTTTTTAAAAATTATTTGATAGACGCTTATGATTTTTTATGGAAAATTCAACTATTTGGTTGAAAATTCATGTATTTTTTTGAAAATTTGTCTTTTGGTAGAAAATAATCTTCTTTATTGAAAATTCATCTATGTAGGCGAAAAATTCAGCTACTGAATTAAATATTCAACTACTTCGTTTGAAGTTTATTCATTTCTTTGAAAATTCTACTAGTTTCTTAAAGTCATCTTTTTGGCTGAAAATTTAAGTGTTTTGTTAAAAATTCAACTTCACGGGTTGAAGATTGAAGTGCCTTCTGAAAAATTCGTCTATTTGGCTCGAAAATTCAATTAATTTGGTTAAACATTAGATTAGTTTTTTCAGTATTGAACTATTTTGCAGAAAATAACCGTTTTGTTGAAAAATTATATTTTTGGGTTGAAAATTCATCTGTTTCGTACAAAATTCGTCTTTCTGGCTCAAATATTCAACAATGCCGTATAAAATTAAGTATTTCGTTGAAAATTACCTTTTTTGTTGGAAATTCATATTTTCGGTTGAAAATTCAACCAGTTTGATAGAACATTCAACTGTTTTGTAGAAAATTCGTCTATTCGACTTGAAAATTTAACAATTTTGTAACAAATGAAACTACTTTTTGCGAATTTTTTTTGTTGAAGAATCATATTTGAGTTGAAAATTCAACTGTGAAAGGTTCTCAGTTTATTAATTCCATCTTATTTTATCTGTGATTTGACTCGGGAGAAGAAATAAAGATCCTTTTCGTTTTCGTTTTAACAATTTCAGTGATATTTATTCAGAAACACATATCTAAATGCTCATACATTGATGAAAAAGGCTTTCCTGATATTTAGATTTTCTAGCCTATGCTATTTCTAGAAGTAAATCCCTAATTTCCAGTCTAGCTTCACTACATCTAATTTGTTAATTATAAGAGCTCTTCTTTTATTTTTATCTATCTATCGTGTGTTATATAAAAGGTATTTTATATTAATATATCTCAATATATTTATATATATGTGCAGATATTTTCTATATTCTGAACATAAATCGATGTCTAAAATTGATACATTGATTTAACAATCTCCTTTAGAGTCGTTAGAGTGACGTCTCGCACTGAAAAAATATCTGAGGGTATTACGCTCGACCGCGCTCACAAAATCTCTTGTAACGATTGAGGTGGCCTGATGTTTGCCGACTTTATACTTGAAGACGACAAACTAGGATTAAACGACACGCGGCTTCCAGAGTGCAACTTCTTGGCCTGCCTCCGAGATCTCCTAGATCCACCTCGCTCGCTCGCGAGCCCCCCGAATGACGTTTTGGCTTCAGCATCCGACTTTTATGCTCGCGTGTCCCCTCTCACTATGTTTAGTGTGAGTGGTGGGTATCGCGACTGCGTGTTTTGAAGTCGCCTGATGCTGAAGCCTTCTAACTGTCAAGCATTCTCGGTCACATTCTCACAGGGGCGTACAACTGATACCTCACAACTGTTTTGTAGATAATTCATTTTTTTGGTTTCAAAATTAAACACTTTTGTTGAAAATTCAACAGTTTTGTTGAAATTTGAAATTTTTGGGTAAAAATTTAAACTTCTTGGATGAAAATTCACCTTTGTAGGCTGATAATTCAGATATTTGATTGAAAATTTATCTACTTTGTTGAAAGTTTATACATTTTGTTGAAAATGTACCTTCACGGATTGATTTTTAATCTTTTTTGTTAGAAAATACGACCATTTAGTTGAAACTGCATCTCCATGAGTTGAAAGTTCAACTATTTCTCAGGATCTTCTTTTTTGGTCGAAAAATCAACTGCTTCGTTGAAAATTCGTCCTTTTGGATTGAAAATTCATGTTTTATGATAGGAAAGTCATTTTTCTTGGTTGGCAAAACAGTGAATTACGGGTCTCAATGAAGGCGGGGAAGGGGGTGAGAAATATGATATAATGAGGTATATCTGACTTAATCAAAGTTTTTGGCGATTAGGGTGGAAGAGGTCGTAATGCTGTGGGTTAGAGGGATAAATTGGAGCCAGAGGGAAGGGGCGAAGGGGGGCTTAGTGTAAGGTGCACGTAGGTAATCAATTGGAAGCTAGATGGTTACTGCGTACTGAGAGTTCCAGTAGGCGTCGAGGTGGAAAGTGGGTGGTGGATGCGTACTGAGAGTTCCAGTACGCGGCGGGGTGGGTAATGGATGGTGGCTGCTTACTGAGAGTTCCAGTTCGCGACAAGGTGGGAATGGGTGCTTGCTGTGTACTGAGATTTCAAGTACACGGTTAGGTGGGGAGTGGGTGGTTTCTGGATATTGAGATTTCCAGTACACGGAAGATGAAAAGTAGGTGACGTTCTGAGAGTTCCAGTACGTAGAAGAGTGGAAAGTGTCTGAGGAATACAAACGTCGTCGCCTAGAGTGAGAACACCCAGGTTATTTTGCTAGAACACTTTATTTGGAAAGATTCTCGATGTCGTCGTCGGTCCGACGACCAGGAGATAAGTCATTCTACATGGTACCGCAGAGCCTTTTTTTCAGGACTGAATGGCGTAGAGCAGCGCAAGACTGTATGCGTTTCCGAAAGATGGACCGCGCTGATCCTATCACTCTTAGCCAAAACTCTCTTTCGCTCGTTCTATCCGTTTGAGAGAGAAAGAGAGAGGGAAAGAGAGAAGGGCTTCGATGCAATAAGGATGACAATAGTCAGTTTCTCCCGGGATGCAACGGTCTTTTTCCTTTTCTATAAGTAGCCTTAATTGTAATCGGCGAAACAATTGTTCGAGTGAGGGAATTAAGGTGAAGAAAAAGCTATTCATTTTTCCATAACTATAGTGCTAAAAGCGCGTATAACAAATAGCCCAAAATTGGTAATGTATTTTATGGATGGCCCCTAATGATATATGAGAAACGTTTCCACTAGGGTATATTTCATAAATCCGATTTTTTTCAAATTAGGTGAAGCGATCAGAGAACTTGAAGGGAGTAATTATGGAAATCATGAAATGGAATTACCTGCTGAACCAGCTGAAGCTGCTGTTATTCCAGAACGAAGCCGCGTTTATGTACAAATGGATGGTGACCATGTTTTTACTGGACTTCTCCAAAATATTTATAGAAGTGCAATTCCTATTTGGGTTTTAAGACCACATCATGAACATTATCCAGTCAATTTAGTAGAGCGCGTGTTTGTACAAATGCCTAATGGCGAGGGTTTAACCGCAAATATCCACGCTCTTTCTTATATAAGTAATAATAACAATAATAATATAGAACAACTCTCTTTTATACGAATAAGAAACTACGAAGTTTTAATAGCATTTCTTGAACATTACAATCATGACCCAGCAGAGACTTATGATAACCCTATCGTTTATGTACGAATGCCAGATCGAAATGACACTGTTTATTCGGGAGAATTACATTATGGAGACGGATTTCTTCCTAGCTGGTTTAGCTGGGAGAACTAGATACTGAATGTTTAGATATTAGAACATCCAATATTTACCATATACCATATACCATATGTACCATTTTTTACAGTGTCGAACCGCAACAAAATCCCTAAATCTAAGAAGAAGGTTTATGTGAGGAATAAGAATTATGTTATATTTTCTAACAATAAAAACATTATTGTCTGAAAATGACTCCTTCTCAGTTTTATGTTAATCTACTACAGGTTAATATGTATATCTTTCACCATACAATTTTTATTTATTGTTGCGTTTGGCTTCCGTTCTTGCTACCGATAGTAGAGTCGCGGTGTTTTTTTTAGTGCTGTTATTTTTTGGCTAATAATAAGGGGAAAGAGAAATGAGCGCGGTAAAGCCGAGCGAGTAAAAAAGTCAGGGGTGAGAGTGTGAGTGAGATTGAAGGGCGCGGATGAAAATGTGAGGGTGATGGAAAGAAGGGAAAAGTAAGGAAGGGCTGATTTTTAGGTTAGGTTGGATGTTGTGGGATATTGGGGGTTTGTCAGGGGGCAGGAGTTGCGGGAGAGTACAGGGGTAAGAGGCAAAACGAGCTGACACGGGACATGGGGGAAGACGGAACGAGTGGGGATAAAGCAGGAGTCGATACAAGCGGTGAAAGTAGTGGTGACGAGCGACACGAGACTGCGGTTGAGAGTGGGAAATCTGCGGCAACCACAGTAGGTCGAGGAACAGACAATAGGCGAGGTAGGCCCACGAAGCGAGAGAGTGGGTAGTGGAGGGTAAAAATCGGTAGAGGAAAAGAAAAAGGGGAAAGGTGAAAGAGAGGGAAGAGAGGAGAGAAGAAAACATGCTCGTGAGCATTGAAGCAATGCTGAGCGGATTTAGATAAGAGATATGCGGGAGACTGGAGAATATGGAGAGGAAAGAGGGTGAACTGAAGGAAGAGGTATGGAAAGCGCAAAAGAAATGGGAAGAGCTGAATGAATGATGGAAAGGCAGAAAAGGGAAAGTCGGGAAAAAACTGGAAAGCAAACAAAATCGACAGAGAGAAAACGATGAAAATAGCAAAAGGGAGATGAAATTAATAAAAGAGAGAGTGATGAAATTAGAAGCAAGGGCAGAGCGAAGAATGAGACAATCGTGAGTGAGGAAACAAAAGAAGGCGGAAGGAGCATGCATGTAGAGAATGAGAGCTTACATAGGAGACTAACGCAGATAGAAAGATGAATAGGTGGAGAACAGAGAATGAAAAGGAAAAAGAACATAATGATCAAGGGCCTGAGAATGAACAGTGAAACGGGAAAAGAAGAGGTTGAGAATCTAATGAGCAAGATCAGAGCACAAGTGAGGGTGGATTGTGTAAAGGGAGCAGGAAAGATGAAGGAAGGGAGAAGAGGCATGTTTCTGGCGACATTAGGGAGTGAGGAGAATAGGTTTGAAATAATAGGGAAAGAAAGTGTTGAAGGAAGTAACACATAGAATAGAAGAAGATCTGACTGGGCAGGAAAGGAGAAGGAAATGGCTGATTGAGCGGAGGGCATGAGCAGAAAGAAGCAAAGGTGGCTGATTAATGATAGGGAGAGATAGGATTTGAGAAAATGGAGAGATGTTGATCTGGGACGAGGAACTACAAGAATTGAGATCTTGTCACACAAGGCAAGAAAAGGAGGAGGAAAAAGGACAGAAAAATGACAAATGAGAGCTTGCCAAATAAGACAAGGAAGGAAGAAGGAAGAAGGACAGGAAAATGAGTATGAAGGGAATGCGGCGGAGCTTACGGAAGTTAAAAAGGATTAAAGACAAGGACGAGAGGGGTAAAAGGAGAATATAGAGACGTGAAAATGGCGTTCTAGAAAGTTTCTGCTTTTGAAAAATCTCTTGCAGTAATTTCAGGCGAAATTGTAAAATATCTGACATTTCGAGACATCAAAACGTCCTACTTTGCACAATATAAAGCATAAAACATGAGAGCCCTGCTTTGGGGGACAAACATTATTTTGAATAGTCCTCTTTCAGACATTATTCGATTTTCTATCACAGCCTCGCAAGACCCAAATCTTTTGTAATGTTTGCAGATGATATTATAAATGTTCTGCTTTTTCTGAACCTTATGAAACGAGCCAGGTGACAGATTATACACCATTACAAGTAAAACTCCTTCCTTTGGGAAGAAAAAAAATCTCTTGCTGTAGTTTGAAGTCAAGTGGTTAAGTGCCTTAATCTTTAGGTCCTCTGAACGAACAAGTTTACAGAATATAAACTAATAAACATGAGAGCCCTGCTTTGAAGGAATCAAATCAATTCAAGATGTCGACTTTCTGGACATTATTCGATCTTCCGTCACAGCCTCGCAAGACCTAAATCTTTTGCAATGTTTGCAGATGATATTATAAATGTTCTGCTTTTTCTGAACCTTATGAAACGAGCCAGGTGACAGATTATACACC
>JAUMHM010000051.1:2121021-2140546 GCA_032362435.1 Melikaiella ostensackeni | reverse complement strand
CCAATCACAGGCATCGTAGAGAGTATATATAAGAGCAACATAATCTGAAGCTTCAGTTTCAGGTTAGCCCTGAAGAAATGAACTGCAATGTTCACGAAATGTCGGCAAGATTCCTAGTTTTGCACACGATTGAAGCCCAAAACACCTCCTTTCATCACGATAATTTTTGTTTTATTCGCGTTAATCTTAAGACCCGAACTTCTCAAGCTGGTATCCAGTCTGGTGATCATTCTCTGCAAATCGTCGACTGATTCTGCTGTAACAATTTTATCCGCAAACGCCACTCCATGTATAAATTGAGCTTCTAAGAGGACATAACGCAGCCTTGCGTAACACCCTGCTTAATATCAAACGAATCGCTTAGTTGTCCATTTACTCTTACACTCATTTTGTTACCATTATATATTAGTTTTATTGCTTTTGGAAGCCAACCATTCATTCCATACTCTTTCAGGACTTGCCAAAGTTTAGGTCTATTCACCTTATCGAAAGCTTTTTCTAGATCAACGAATGCACAGAAAACTTTTTTGTAGACTCTCAAATTTTTTCTATGATCTGTCTCAAGCTAAATATTTGATCCGCAGACGTTCTCCCTGGCATTAATCTACATTGGATTTTCCAGATCCTTTCCTTTGTTATTACCTTGACCTGCACAAGAAGTATTTTGATAAATATTTTGTCCATGGTGTGCATGTTGTGCTTCTGGTTTCTGCAAATTCTCTATTCTAACTCGCGTCTGCTTCAACTTTTTATTAACTCTTTTTCTCCTCCACTCTTGTCCTATGTTCATCCTTGGATTTAAGAGGTAGTGATCCGTTCTGCACTCAGAACGCCTCGTGATCCTTGTATCCCTTACAAGGCCTCTCAGTTTCTCGAAGTCGCTACAACAAAGTAAATCATACTGTGGTATTTGTAATGGACAAGCCTTTTCCTAATCATAAGATAATCAATTTAACCCCATTACCGTTCGTTTTTGGGTCCCCGAAATGACCCAGTACCCTATCGGTACCTTCGCGTTGCACACCAACCCTGCCATTCATACCTCTTAGTAAAATGATTCTTACGCCAGGATCGCAAGTACCTGTAATATCATTCAATGAGGCCCAGGAGGTATGTTTTACATCCCTACTGTCACTATCAACTGGAGCGTATAATCATAAGTCGAGAGTATAATAAATATAATAATGGAGAGTATAATAAATACCCTTCTGGTTCCCAATCTCATTCCAACCAATAATAATTTAGGTGATACACATTCATACTTTTTCACATGTTGTTTTGCTCTATCATTCATAATCAGACCGACTCTTTGGCTACCATACGATTCATTTTCTACTCCTGACCAAAGTTCGAGTCCATTTTCTATGTTTCTTACCTCACAAACCTTCTTCTGTGTTTCCCTAGCATATAAAATATCTAGCTTGTTTATGCGCATTGTATCCCGCAATTCCTTTTCCTTAAGATCATTTACACCTCTAGCATTCCAAACACCCAATCTCCATTCATCACCTGAAACTTTTCCGAGGGCATGCCTTTCGTCAACAGAAGTGTCAATTGCTTCAATAAATTTTAAAGTGTTATAAAATATCGTAATTTTTAACTATCGAGTTAATAAATATTACTACTAACTGAATTACAAACTGTCTACTAATATGTAGTGGGTCATCTTTCAGTAATCGAATTAGTAGAATTTCACTAGTATTAAGTAAAATTTAACTAATTCAGATCAATGGTTATTTGCAATTGAAATGTTACACATGGGTGAAAAATTTTTCCAAAATTCATCCCAATGAGGATTTTGAGAAAATTAAATATGAAGCGTTTTAGAATTCTGAAATAATTCATACCGGTAGAGTAGACCATAGGTCATACTCGAATTTAATAGATTTGACAATTGTGCTTTTATTTCAAAGTCTATATAAAAAAATCCCGAAGTCACGTCACACTTTAACGACTCAAACATTCGAAATGAAAAGATAAGATTGCCTCATTTATTACTAAGAGGAATGAGAAATTGTAAGCTGAATGCAGAATCATAAATTATGAAATGAATATGAAGTTCTTCATGAATGTTCTTCATGGAATGAATATTCTACAAAGACTTGCAGGATATATACTGGTCGTTATCTAGTTCCTTCTGAATTATTTGTCTTTCATGACTGTGTTTCTACCACACTGGAATCGGGAAAATAGTTAATGTTTCTTGCATTATATTTGCAACTTAGAGGCAATTAAATTACTTGATACGCAAAGGGAAGATCAGTAGGGTTTTTCCAAGCAAAGAAAAAATGTTATCTTTTGATTAAAAAAGAAAGGTACATACACTATCGGCGGACATTATCTACGCGGCTAGCGAAAGCAGTACAAAAATTACTGATAACTTTGAAACAGGACAACTCGGTCGGAAATACAGATAGGCGTTCTTTATTTGAATTCTTAGAAAGCCTTTAAGATTCCACGTCTAATGCTTCATATTAGAGATATTTATATCAATTTATCGAATTTCGTACATCAACTTAAGCTCGTGGATGACTATGACCAAGAATATTCAAGCCCATCTGCACTTCAAGTTCCAGTCGGCGGTCACAGCTGTCGGTCGGCCTCGCAGCTTAAGCTGGCTGAAACTCCACGCAGATATTCTTGGAAATTTTTAGTCATATTTCGGGAACCAGTGAAGATTTTCGAAGTTATATAGGCTTAAATTAAAGATGAGATTTGAAAGATTGAGTCATATAAATTTTAGACTTTCGTTGTAACTTTACCATATCATACCACGAGTTAAAGTTGAGGTACAAAATTTGAGGAATTCTTGAATTTTTTAAGAAAACTTCTCACGTGATATATTTTCCCTGAAAAGTCAGAAACATTTTTGCTAGGGATTATTCTACGTGGCATCTTATAAGCTTTTTATCCGCTTTCCGAAAAAAATATTCAGCTCCATTTTCGACCGAGGTATTGTCTTTCAAATTCGTCAGGGATTTTTAGTACCGCTTGCGCTAGCAATGTAGATCATTTCCAACGATAGTGCATATCATTTATTATGATGAAGAATAGGGAAGTTGTGAAGGAAATACAAATGAATTACGAATTCTATATGAAAAATCATCTATTTATTAAATGAAGTATTAAATTTCTCTAAAATTGTCAACTGTGTCTACTTGGGTGGGTCGAAAATGACCAATTTCAGAAATCGCAAACAATATGATGCCTAAAAGTAGTGTATTGAGACCTCCATGAAGTGTACTGAATGTGGAATTGATCGATTTAAATCTAGGTAACGAGCGCGAGGAAAATAGATAAAAAAAATTATTTTATGCAGAGTTTAGAGGTTTTTTTTAAATTTCATTTTTTTACATTTTCGCGGTCGCCTAGAGTCTTCTCAATTTTCGCCAGATTTTAAGATACTATTCTGCAAGAGATAATCATGTTTTATATACCCTCATTTTCAACTTTTATTTTTCGCGCCCATAAAAACATTCTTGAAAAAATTTTTTTGGCATTTGAGAACTTTCTCGCGATGCTTTCAGAGACTTTATCAAATAGCGAAAAAGCTTTATTTTTTCCACACATTTGCACCTTCAGTACAAAAAGTATTGGCTTTGATGGTGGACCACATCGGCCACATCGGTGCGTAAACTTTTATCATGTACTTTGTCAGAATCAATAAGTTTCTTGAAGGGATCCTTGTGGCAACATGAAGTCGCAAAATTCTAGCACCAAAGGTCAACCATCTTGAATGACACAGGTTTTCAAGTTTTCTATTGGCTAAGTCTTCCGGACATTCACCAGCTACAATAGCTTTGCATATCAGTAACAAATATTGCTGATCCTTACTCAAAGTCTTGGGGTCAAGCTCTGGTAATTCAGTTTGGATTGCCTGGAAGAAAACGACAGGAAGCTGCTCACAATGAGATAACTGTTTGCCAATATGACTAGAGAAAATATTTGGGCCACTAGCTACGCCATCCAGATGTTATAATAGATGCCTCAAAGGTAATTGATTCATGTGAAGCAGACACACAAGCCACTGAACAGACCACTCTAGATGCTTTTCTATTCAAGCAATGATGCCACCATTATATCTTATATTTACAGCCGTACTATCGCAGCCGACGGCCGTTAAATCGGTTGTGGTGATCCCAAATCGATCAAAGTATTCGAACATTGCTAGAAAAAATAAGAGAATACTTGGAAAAAACACTTCGAAACTGAACCAATAAAACATACCTTCTGTGATACTTTGCGCAGTATCTGAAGCAGGATTTATGTGTTCAATGTAATGTGCATAAGGCTCTCCCAACAAAACTACATGCTCTTCTGTTACGGAAGTTCTGTCAAATTTGCCATTTTGTTTGCTTTGTGTCAAAGTGACATCTTTTTTCTCATCAAAGTTTAATGATTTCAAATTGCATCTTTCACGGCGATCAGTTTTTTGCAACTCATTTTCTCTCATTTCAAGAGCTCTTTCAATTTTACATTTATCAATAGCTTTTGAACTATTTTCCTCGGAAATAATCTTCAAATATTTCATAACGGCACAGGAAATTTGGAACGCATCACGAATTGATACCCCGGTTTTTCGGCGGATGTCCGTCACTGCCGCCAACTTGACTCTCATTTGATTTGTGGGCTTGAATTGATAATCAACGTATGACGATGGAATGAAATCATCATCAGAAACAGATTCTCGCTCTTCTTCTGCTACCTCATCTACCTCTCCTTCTTTCTCAAATTTGTCATCTACTTCCATGACAAATATGGCAGAAAATGTTGCAGTTTCACTTAACATAACAAGTGAAGGCTTTTTCATATATATATCCTTCGGATTAATAAGCGGATTCATAGATGGTCTTAAATTAACTTCCAGAATTGACATTTCTCTCTTGGTTCCCTGATTCAGCAGTAATCCTCTTTCTCCTTCAGGAACCTTAAACGGTACTTTGCAAGTACAAGAATCAAATTTTGGACATCTGCAGTAACAAATATTAAAAAAGCGTGTGGCGGCTTATTTGAAGTGTAACTTCTTTATACTAGACTTCAGTTTCACAGTGCTTTGATATTTTTCATAGCAATCCCTCATCTTATTTTTCATACCAATATCAGAAACTATTGGCAAGGACGCACAAGCCCAAATCTCCTTCAGAACCTCACTGACAATATCTATAATCTCTCTTAATTCGACATTTTTCTTATTTTTCTGTTTTCACAAATTAAATTGTTTCAGAAATAAATACTCAATAACATCTTCATACGTGGGACAACAATGCGTGCTCATTTCCACAGAAAATCCAGATATAGGGCAATTAGAACTTCCTCTTGTTCTATTTTTGGTTATATTTATCTTTTTACTCATCCTGATTTTCAAGAAAGTATTTCTGTCAAACTGGAAACATTGCCTATAGTTGAGTAGCATTTGTTTTTATACTGTTTCCATTCCTAATAAGGGCTTAGCAAGATTTTCAAGCTTTTTAAAATCAGGTTCACGGAAATATTGTACTTTCTTAATGTCAAAAATGTAATGTATAATAGAATACAAATCACGGATCCTGATTTTCTCGAAATGAAGAGAACTTATAAACAATATAGATAAGAGTTTGAATGATAAATTTCCTTGAAATTTTTTTCAAGATATATATTAGGCTATCTCATTCGGCACTACAAACTGTTTGCATTCCATTAATTTGTTTTTCACAGTGTCTAAAATTTAGAAGGATCAGAAACGAGACTACCGGCACTGATAGAATAATAAAAATGTTTTTAAATCTATGAAAGAATTAATTTGCATATGTAATTTAAATTCTCAAGGCATTACACCGTGATGAATAAACATTGTTTCTCATTAGAAAATCTACTTTTATGCTCCTTCACTCGTCTTGAAGTTGAAAAAACAATTTTATAAATTATTATTGAAATTGGCAGAAAAAATGGGAATTTCCTGTATCATCATTATATTATTGATTTTAGTCAGTTTAGGTTTCTCAGATTTGTTTTTCCAAAATAATACAGATTTTCCATACAATGACGTTTCAATATCCGATGAGATTTTTGATATTTATTAATTGTATGTAATTAGTTTACTTGAACATTCATTCTGTAAAGCTGGACGACTAGCCAACAGCATTATTTTCTCAATTTTGATTTCAAGAATTGTAATTGGTTTTTAAATAATGCATTTATGTATGTAAATGCATCAGAATGACAACTGGATAAATACCAGTTCTCGTTAATTTTCTTTTCAATGGTATCGAGCAGCGTAAGACACTATTTCTCGATAAAAATTTTGAATATCATAGGAATATGTATTTAAGGATAACATGCTTCACATGCTTCGATAATTTCATCAGAATTTTATATTTTCAAGCCTATCAAAGGAAACAATTTTCTATATTTGTGACCGTGTATAATTTTACGATGTAAGATTCAACAAAACTATAACTGACGTATATGACGCACAAATTTACGCGATTTCAATTTTTGAATTTAGCCCAAGAATGTTCAAGGAAAATTCCGGAAATATTGTATCTCGATTTCTATATTGGCAGAAGAATATTTTTGTAATAACTTTAGTATAATATTGATAAGGCAAAAAGTAACTTAAAATTCAAAAGAAACAATCTTATGAGTATATAACAAAACGATCATATGCTAAAAGTTCCATTAAAACTCAGGACCTTTTAGCTTATGCCACATATATTTTTCTCACATGCCCTATCCCGTATTTAGGGGGTAAATTCAGGAAGACTCGAATGATTTAATCCGCGATGAAAAAATCGATATTTATGTTGGCGAAACATGATAATACATTACTTTATCATAGTTTTTTGGACACCTATACTTTTTCCAGACTCAGACCAGAATGTCAAGGTCATAATAAAAAAATACTTGGGCCATGCCAGAAACCAGACTGCCATGAAATTTTTTTACATTTTTACAATTTTCATTTAGTTATCTATAACTGTTTTCGGGGTGTCATGTTATCTACGCTTTATTTTAACATAAATTATCTGAGTTTCTCAAAGTAAAATAAAAAAAACACTTGAACAATTTATGTGACGCTGAAAAAAATTTGCGCTATTATACTAAGCCCCTCAATTACGAGTAAGCTCTTTACGATCTATTTTTGCAAATGAAAAAAACTCAGTATATCAGAAAAGTACATATACTGGCAGCTTCAGAATATTCATTAGTTATATTGTTAACAAAGTTCTGCATTGATTAGATTTTCCTGTGTTATGAAAAATGAGGGTCCTTTGTACTCTGGTCGTCATTCTTAATTCTATTGGTGAAGGTAAATTAATTAAGAATTTATTTCCAAATATATATTTTTTTTCAATGATTTAGCGATAGGTAGTGTTAGGAATTCAAAATTCATTCATTTCGATTTCTACTTTCAGAAATAAGTACACAGAATGGCGTAACTCGTGTCAAAGATCATAGTGGCACTTTTCATGACGGACCTTATTCTTCTGCAGTACAAATTTTCCAAAAAAGGCATACAAAGCAGGCGGTAAAATACCTTGACGTATTTTTTAATCTTGATGTGCAAATAACAGAAGATGGCGTTAACTTCATCTCAGTGCCAAAAAACAACTTAGTTCGCGTATTAATAACGGTACCCGATAATTACATCCTTGGAATATTGAATCATCGTCATGTGTATTTTGGATTATATGCTATGCATCTTGGACTTCATCGTCGAGTTAAAATACCCCCATCAAACATGTGGGTCGAGCTAATGGACCCAAGAGAAGAGGAGCATCTTCCTAATTTACGACAATTTGACTATCCTTCTATAGATTCCGGCACACCTGCACCTGATTCTTTCAATCCAGGTCAATAATTTCCAACCTCAGAGAAAAATATTTTAGCCCACTCTTCATGTATGTATATTTGATTATTTATATTCAAATATGGAAAACTGTATCCTGTAATTCTTGTAAGCCAAATCGTTACAGAAGAGGCAAAAAACTAAACGAAAGGCATCAAATAAAAAACTATCCACAATAGTCCACTCTCTATTTATTTCCACTTCTCATCTGATCGTTTGCGCGCACGCTAATACAAGATGGCCCGTATTGAAATCCATTTTCAATACACCGGTCGGGCAGCTTATTTTGGTTCTCACGCTAAGATTTCTATAGATTTCGAACTTCATCGTTTTCAGCACACATATTCATAAGTTCGCTCAGTCACACAAAAAAATATCTGCCACCGCTCTTAAGCATTTCAGCGGAGATACTATCCACACCAGCAGCCTTACCATTCTTTGGTTTCCTTATTACGGATATAATGTTGCGGACATCGATTCTTCTTTCGCCACCTACAAAGGAATTTTCTAACCTATCCTCTTCTGTGAATTTTTAATCCAGTGATAGTACATTCATTCCTAATCTTCTTAATCCATCGTCAAAAATTTGTTGTTTTTTCGAAAATTAGTCTTCTTGGATTGAAAATTTAACTATTTGGTTGAAAATCAAATTTTTGGTTTAAATTTCTATTTTTTAAATGAAAATTCAACTGTTTTGTAGGAAATTAAACAATTTGGTTGAATTTCTTATTTTTTCTTGACTCGAAATTCATTCATAGTTGAAAATCAAACACTTTTTTTGAAAAGTAGTCTATTTCGTTTGAGAACTCATCTCTTCTGATAGAAATTCTATTCTTTTTTTTTTGTAAAAAATGCAATTTGTTGTAGAAAAGTAACAATTTTGTTAAATTTTTTTCCTTCTTGACCTAAAATTCTATTTCAGTTGAAAATTGAAATATTTTGTGGAAAATTCGTCTTCTTGAGGTGAAAATTCAATTTTTTGGTAAAAAACTAACATCTTTATTAAAAATTCATATCTTTTGGTTGAAAATTCAACCTTTTTGTAGAAAATTCGATAACTTTGTTGATTTTTTTTCTTTTTGACTAAAAATAATTTCTTTGTTGAAAATTCAACTATTTCTTCCAAAATTCGTCTCCTTGGGTTGAAAATTCAATTCTTTGATTGAAAATTATCATTCCTGTTTAAAATAAATAGTTTTCAATTGAGAATTCTATTATTTTGTAGGAAGTTCAACAATTTGATTTGATTCTTCTTCTTTCCTGACTCGAAATTCATTCTTGGTTGAAAGTTAAACACTTTTGTTGAAAAATCGTCTATTCGGTTTAAAAATTCATGTCTTTTTGTAAAAATTCAGTTGTTTTTGTGGAAAATACAACTGTTTATTTGAAAATGAATCTATTTTGGTTGAGGATTCAACTGTTTCGTTTAAAATTCGTCTTCTTGGGCTCCTCTAGTCTTCCTGCCTGTGAGTGCTGATGTTCTTCTTGTATTCATTTTGAGCCATCTCGTAGTTGTCCCTGCCTGAAGACAGTTTCGTTTTGTTTGCCTTATTGCACATCGTTCTAGTCTCCTTACGGAGCCTCTTTCGGCGGGTGTTCCACCATTCAGCTGCTTTTCTAGATTTGATTGTACTTGTAGGACAATTTTTCTCATATGATGTGATCAGAGTCTTCCGCAGAAACTTCGCGGCGTGCTCTAACTCACCTATTGTAGCGTAGTTCGTGAGCCATTCTACGAGCCTACCTTTGAGTTACTTCTTTTGTGAGTCCCGAAGTGTATTCCTGGGATTTCTGATTTTCGGAACAACCGGTTCTATTATGGCCAAATGTAACAAGATATATTTATGATCCGAGAGAGACTCTTCGTCGGAGATTCTCCAGCCACCTATCTTGCTCTTCAGTTCTTCTGAGCATAGAGTCAGAGAGAGTACCTCACTCCTGTTTTTGTTCTGGAATTCGGAAGTATTACCTTGATTCGAGATCAGTTTGCATCAGAAACCACCAGCCGAAGAACCTTATTCTCTTGGTAATTCTGAGTGAGAGCCTCGATTTCTCTAGGAAGTAGGTCTCACGCAGTGTCCCACGGCAAGTGAGCTAAAGCGAAAAATACCTCGAATCATTCCCCGCTCCTCACCCCTCAGCCTCACCGTAATAACAGTGAGGTCCCTGGAACAGAGAATAGGTACCAACATTGCATCATACCCTTGACGACTATACATGCCTTTGTTTCTTTTTCGCGTGGCCCCTTGTGTATGATACGTACCCACCTAAACCATTAATCCTTTTTCTGTACAACCAGGATTCTTGTATTAGGGCTACATCCGTCTGCACCACTTCCATACGCCTGGATAGAAGCGCCAAAGCGCCTTTGCTGTGTGCAAATCTACTGATGAATTTGGTGCACCTCTGGATGCCACTGGACCCCTTGCGGAGCCCTATTGGATCATCTAGAAGAACACCCCCATTCACCCTTAGATAGGGTCTGTAATCGAGAGCCACGAAGGCCCTAATTGCATTTTCAGGAAGACTTACAGCCAGAATCCAGTCCGTCCCCGTCGGTCTTGTTTCCTGCCTATTGAAGTATATTCGCCAAGACTCTATTTTCTGAGATGGGGTTTTGGAATTTCAGATTCCCCAGGATGATCATCAGATCTTCGGGCGTAATGGGGGAACCTTTGGAGGCACTTAGACTGTGATCACCAAGTTTAGTCCCTCCTTGAGCCTAAATATTAGTCCTTCTAAAAATTCCAATATCAGCAGCCTGCATTACAATTTCCCCGATCTGAGGAAGATGTCGTCGAATCTGTGGGTGCGCCCCTCGGGGGATAGTTCGTCAATCTCTTGAGATTTCCTTCCTGAGCTTGTCCAGTTTCTTTGAAGCTAGGCAGACATCAGGATAACGCGATGCTCTTCGGGGGAGTGCCCTTAGAGTCCTTCTTCCCCTTACCCGTAGGACGAGAAAGAAGTGTAGCTTTAGATGGTTTTACGATATTTGAGACCTGGTTGTTGTGAGGAAGCCTTGGCTGCTCATTGAGAACCGTGCTTCCCAGGCGTTCTGTTGCTGGGTCCAGTACAAATGACTGTTAATTGTATCACTAAGCTGTCAAATTCATCTGGCGGCGTATTTTATTTTCACCTGGAGCATATCAGTTGCAGCGTCCCTATCCGCTTATAGGATAAAAAAGTTCGGGATTTTTCTATATATGTGCTGGCGGAAGAGTATTTTTCATAACGTTTTTAGGAAAGAGTACGATTCTTCCTCTTAATAGAGAGCCCGGTCATCTTTTCTTTCAATCAAGGAGACTTGGTTGTTATTAATCAAATTTCATCGCTGGGGGTAGGGGGAACCCTGTGAAGCCGTCATCTTTTGGTGGTGGGTTAGATGAAGACCCGGAGACGGAGTTGTTTGAAACAATGGTGCTCATTTTTATTTTTTACTATACATGATAGACCCACGAGTAGCTAGGAAAATAAAGAACACCGCCTGCAGAGCCACGATTGCAGGGGGAGGGTCTTAATACTAAGGGATTCGAGCTGGTGTCCCAAAGTCTCCGTCTCGATACCTCCTTCGAGAACCAGACATATCCTCCGCGAATTGGGGGGGCACGCCGGAGTGTTCAAGGATTTAGTAACCCCAGTGATATTTAGCCCTTGTCATGGTGATCACATCATGGTTTGCGAGTATGAGAACTCGCGCCCTCGATAGTACAAGGGGGTTTGCTCAATTTTTCATCAATTTTTATCAAATTTTTCAGTATATTTTCATAAAAACTCTTGAAAAGTGCAGTTCAAATTGATCTCGTTTTTGCTTCTATTTTTCTTATCAAAATAGGATCTCAGTGTTTGAGATCGTGCGATACCCGGGTGTTTTTGAAAAAACCAACAATAAGTGCGAAAATTGAGTTTATTGAGAATTTTACTAAGTTATGGCGTTCCAGATAAAACAAAAATCAATAAAATGACAAAATGTTGGAGGTTTTCTTGAAGAGGTCATAACCATAATAATTATTAAAAGAAGCACATACTTAAAGAAATAAAATTCATTCGAGCTTTAAAAACTTCGAGCTAGAACCGGGCTGAGTAGTCACAAAGGCTCGAAAAATTTTGGATTCTCGAAGAGGTTCGTATACCCGGGAATTTCGAGTTCTCGAAAAGGCTCTGCTCCCCGAAAACTTCAGGATCGTGACTAGAATAAGGCGGAAAAATGTAGTTTTTTGGAAATTTTTCAACAAACGCGACAGAATTCGATGTCTGGTATTTTTGCGACTTATAAATACTTGTTTAAGCAATTTTTATTGGCTTAAATATTTTTTTTCGACAAACCATAAAAAATTTCACATTCTTTAAGTAACATGAACTAACTTTTACTTTTCATTACTCACTTATAATCTTTTTAACAACTATAAGTCAGATTGCTTAAACAAAATTTAGGGAATTCAGAAAAATTGGAGAAGTTCAGAGAATTCATAGAATTTGAAAAAATCAAGATATTTCGATAATTTTAGTAATTCGAACAATTCAAGAAATTTTGCCAATTCAAGAAATCCCGAGAATTCAGGAAATTCAGAGAACTTAAGAAATTCAAGGAATTTGAGATAAGAGGAATTCGGGGAATTCATGGATTTCAGGAAATTCACGGAACTCAGGAAACTTACGGTATTAAGAGAACTCACGGAATTCTGAGAATTCAACGAATTCAGATGATTCAGAAAATTTAAAGATTTCAAGATATTTAGATAATTCTGAGGAATCAAAGAGTTTAGGAAATTCACAGAACTCAGGTAATTCAAAGGAACTCAGAGGAATTCAGAAGATTTCTAGGAAGTCAGAAGAGTTTGAATATTCTGATAGATCTTTAAAACATTCAAAGCAGTTCAAAAGGATTCTCAATAATGTAAATTTTTGATTCAAAGTAAATAGCACAAATAATTTCGGAAGGATGTAAATTTTTGATATTTAGTCTGAAAAAATGTCTACACAAAAGAAAATTATTCAAAAAATCGTGGGTAAGTAAGAAAAAGTTTGAACATGAGAGCGGTTAATGAAATTCGCTTCAAATTTCTAAAGAAACTACACTTTTCTGCACTATTCCATTGAAAAATTACATTTCGACAATGAAAAATTGTTGATCTTCGATTTAAATCAATTAGTTCATGTTGCCTAGATAAGATGTGAATTGTTGACATTTTGTCGAGAACAAATGTTTAAGCGAATAGAAATTTTTCAAAGAATTTTATATGTGGGGCAAAAATGCCCGACATGTCAGAATCCGGTAGGTTGTATGACAAATTTGCAAAGAACCAAATTTTTCTGCCTTATTCTGGTCAAAGTTACATTTAAACAATATAAAATGGTTTCAACGATCAGCAACAAATCGTGTCGACAGTGAGGATTTTTGATATTGACTAATTCACTCATCTCGCTATAAGGGCACTGATAAGTTGCAATAAAATGTGGTAAAAGTCTTATTCTAACATGTATCGAATAATAATTGTTTAAGTAATTACGTTTGACAGCTTGAATTAATTATTACCTCACTTTAATTGGAAATTGGACAAAAAGTAGACAATTTCAGAAAAGACTGCAACTTTCTAGCATTATGCTATGAAAATATCGTCATAAATAATAATAACTAAAAATAATAAATGATAATAAATAATAACTTGCATTGATTATTGCCTCGTTCTGACTGAAAAGTTGAAAAATTCGGAAAAAAGTGAGACTTTCTAGCTTTATTCCAAGAAATATTACTGTAAAGGATTATAAATTGTATAAACAATCACGTTGGTTAATTTGAATTATTTATTACCTCACTAAGTGAAAAGTGGACAAAAAGTTCAAAATTTCAGAAAAAAATGAAATTATCTAACATTAGAATAGGAGAAGATGGTTGTAAACAATAATCAATTGTTAGAAAAATTATTTTTGTTGATTAGCGTTGATTATTGCATTACTGTAAGTAAAAGTTGGCCGAAAAGTTAAAAATTTCAGAAAAAAACTGCAACTATCTAGCATTACTTTATGAGAAGATGGCTGTAAACAATAATAAATTGTTGAAGCAATCATGTTTCTTAAATTTCATTTATTCTCACATCACTCTGTGTGAAAGCTGGACAAAAAGTTTGAAATTTCAAAAGGACCTAAAAGTTTCTAGCGTTATTCAAAGAGAATATTGTCAAAATAACAATAAATTGTTTATACAATTACGTTTATTAACTCGAAATAATCATTACCTAACTCTAATTGCAAAGTGGACAAAAAGTGGAAGATTTCATAACAAGCCGCAACTTTTTAGCATTATTCTGAGAGAATATTGTTATTATCAATAATAGGTTGTTTCAATAGTTATTTTTGTTAACTTCAACTTTTCAAAAACTTACGAGAAGCCGAAAAAACTAAAGCAATTGATAGCTTTGAAAAGCCGAAACTATTCAAGCACTCGAAACTTTTGCGAACCCAAAACAATTCTAGTACCCGACACAATTTGAGAAACTCAAGAATTTCGAGAAGCCGTAACAATTTAAGTACCCGAAACAATTCGAGAACTCAAACATTTTGAAAACACGAAACAATTCGAGTATCCGACATAATACGAGTACTCGAAAATTTCGAGAACATGAAACAATTTGAGTACCCGAAACAATTCGAGCACTGAAAAATTTTGAGAACACGAAACAACTCCAGTACGCGACACAGTACGAGTACTCGAAAATTTTGTGAACACGAAACAATTCGAGTACCCGACTTATTTCGGGTTCCTGAAACCAACCGGGTTCTCGATATTTCGATCATTCTCTAGTTCGGCTCGTTTCCTGATTCAATAGTCCTCGATATACCGTTTTTCTAGAATTCCCGCCGGCTGCATTTGGTGATTACGGGGGTCCAAGGGACCGAGAGAGAGACGCTGTGAGCTCAGCAGAGTTCAGAAGTGTTCAGCAGTTTCGTAGCCACAAAGCGGGCAGCTCGCACACTCGCGTACACATTTTGCATTAATTTTGGAATACACTCGAAAAATCCTCTTTTAATTGATTAGTTTTCATTTTGAAAAAGTTTTATCCTTTACGATAATGAAAATTCACATTTGTATTGGATACAGTTAATTAATATTATGTATTTTTACTGGAAATGGTTCATACGGCTCTGACTATTTACGTCATAGAAATTTTTGGGAGTGCGTCACGACCATCGCAGGCCATACCCGAGACCGGCGGTATATTAAGGTTCCAGTGTATTTATCAATAGTTGCAGTGAAAATCACTAAGATGGAAAACAGAACACCCATTAAGATTCTCATTTTCTTGAAATAAAGGAAACTCACTTATGAAGGAATTGAAAAAGTAATGTTTTCGACTGTTAGGCACCAGTAAAGGATTTGTATACAATGATTATTTATAATAATTAGGATGAACATTGATAGAATTATTAATGTTCTTTGAGTGCAGATGCCATAATACTGACTAATACAGAGTTCATTGCGGCATTTTTTCTAAGATAAAAAATCATATTGTTGAAAATGCTAACTTTGTCACTTCATTTGTTTGAACATTATTGCACACAAGAAGAAATTGAAAAATTCAAACGAGCAAACTTTTCAATAAATCAATATTGAACTAAGTGACACGTGTTTTTTCTTATGTGCTCAAAGTGGGTTTTAGGGGGTGAAAACCACCCTTGAAGAGGGCGGTACCAAATACTCATCTAATTAATTCACATATGGAAACAGAATCTTTCACAATGAAACCAATTCGAAAAATGTCCTTGCAATGAAACATGAAGAATGTGCTTTTCTCAAATTAAAAAAAAAATGGGGGTGAGCTACCACAAAATTACATTTTATAACACAAAATAATGCCGAACTGGAGGAAATTCAAGCCGAAAGATCTGGAACAAGTATATGTGCTACGCGATAACAAAATAAAGGTTACGTATTTCTGTATTTGCGAAAAAAAATGTTTTATAGGGAGTAACTGATCTGAAATGCATCTTATTATGTTTCTTTAATATACAGTAAGTTTATTTTGTGATCGCGAGAAACGAATGTATTTTCTAGAATTTCTGACTTGAATTTACTTCTGTTTGACAATTTCTTGTCTAATAAAAAATAATTTTGGGGTAGCTCACCTCCATAAAAACTTTTTGACAAATTTGAGAATATCGCATTCTTCATGTCTTATTGCGAGGACAGTTGAATAGATCTTTAAGAGACCAATGAGACGCGATTTTTAAATTTGGCTTTATTTAAAATTATTTATTTAACGCAAAGTGTGGTCAAAAAGAATATTTTCCATTTTTTGTTTTTTTTTTCTCTTCAGGAACGATTGTCAAATATCACAGAACGTCTTGAATCCATGCGGGGGCACTCCTAGGATACGAATAATTTTCATAATAATAAGATTGATTGTTACAAACAAATTGAGTCAACAAATGAACAACGGAGTGGTTTGATAAACAAAAGAAATTTTTTTAGATTAAAATTTCTATATTCTATCTCTAGCGTAACACTCAATGGTGAATATGTATGAAATATAGAAAAATTATTATTGGCATAAGCAATCATCATAAAAAAATGAATAGATTCGCAATTTCCTGCAAATTTTACCCCATTTTCTCAGTTTCATTGCTTAATATGCGAACAGAAGTTGCAAATTCTTATTATCAGCTGTCAAAATGTAACGATTTTTTTATAAACAAATTGGACAAATAAATCAAAGTTTTGGCATTTTCGGGCAGAATCTTTGGTTTTTTCTTGCGAGCCTGCCTCTAAATGCGTTCACGGCGAGGTTCATCTACAAAAAATTGATGAGTAATGAGAATTGTCATTCTAATGAACAAACCAAATTAACGATAGAAAAATTTTGGCATTTTCGCGCAGAATTTCTGGTTTTTTTTTCACTCGAGTCTGCCTCTATATGTATTAACGGACAGGCTGAACTACAGAATACTGTTTTTAAAATTGTTAATTAATAGCAATTGCTATTTTCATAAACAAATTTCATAAAATATAGCACATTTTTATGTTTGGAGTTTGAATCTTTCACTTTCATAAACAAATGTAATAAACAAAAACTCATTTGTTATATTGCATTAACATTTCGGGGTGAAAAAGTATATTTCAACTTCTTCACTTTGAAATGACTCAACAAAGTAGGATCTCTACGAATATTTCACTCAAATTGAACTTCTTTATGCCAATAGAGAAGTTCAATAAAAGTCAAATATTCATAGGAATCCTACTTTATTAATTCATTTCAAAGTGAAAAAGTTAAGAAAAATTCTTTTTTTACTCTGAAATGTTAATGCAATATTGAAAATGTGTTTTTGTATATTATATTTGCTTATAAAAGTGAAGAATTCAAATTCCGAACACAAAAATGTGCTTTTCGATACAAAATTTGTTTATAACAATAGCAACTGTTATTAATTAACAATGTCCTGTCATTAAGCATCTCCTTTAATGCATTCAGAGGCAGACCTGCGTGAAAAAACCAAAAATTCTGCGCAAAACTGACAAAAATTTTCTTTTATTGATCCAATTTGTTCATGAAAATAATTGTTATCATATTTCGATAACTGACTATCAGAATTTGCAACTTCTATAAGCATATCAAGCAATGAAACTGGAACGTGGATAAAATTCGCAGAAAACTGAGAATCTATTCATTTTTTTATGAAAATTGTTTATAATTATGGTAATTTTATATATTTTATACATTTTTACCATTCAATGTTGCGCTAGAGATAAAATATAGCGATTTCGGTAAAAAAATCTTGTCGTTCATCAAACCACTTCGTTGTTCATTCGTTGACTTGATTTCTTTATAACAATTAGGTTGATTATTATGCAAATTATTCGTATCCTGAGAGTGCCTCCGCATAGATTTCAAACGATTTGCGATATTCGACAATCGTTCCTGGAGAGAAAAAAAAAAACTGTGGAATTGCCCTTTTTACCGCACTTTGCTTCAAATAAATAAATATAAACAAAGCCAATTTCAAAAATCACGTCTAACAGATCTCTTAGAAATATATTTAACTGTAATTAAAAAAAAATTGCAAGTCGGATGAAAACTGAAGGATGTAGACTTTTTTGAACAGTACAATTCTTAATGGATTTCAATGTTTCTCTTCTTTTGCAATGAATGTAAGTATTCCAGGTATAACAAGTAACTACGAAAGTCTTACTTCGGCTGAACCAAAAATGTTATTCAACAACAAAGTTTGAACTTGCTTTTTGTCTAACTTTTCAGTGATGCCACTTTCTTAAGACTTTCAAATTCATCAAAATAGGTCATAAATTAATGTGAGGCCAACCAAAAATATTGTTCAGTGCGTAAGAGTGAGGAGAGAGGTTGTTCATAATATTATAAGCAAACTAATAAACAAAAGTATATTTTTCGTGATTTGCAATGATCAGCTATTCGAAATCCATAGCTTTTGAATGAGACATGACATATGTTGATGTGCGTTTACAATTAGTTAGGAGTATATGCTGTTTACTAATTATTTGAATAATTTTCATAAACAAATGAACATTTCAATCATATTATCATGATTAGGCTTGAGTTTTTCTTGAGGAATAAACTGGAAATGTCTTGCCAAAGACTTCTTGCTGTCATATTTTCCATAATGAGAAAAACTTCATTATATAAACAATTTTTATAAACAAATGCACACTTTGACAATTTTTTCATGGATAGGCTTGATTTATTCTGTGAAATCAACTTGGAATATCTTGCCGTAGACTCCTTGCTGTCATGTTTCTTATTGTGATATAAGCTGGTAATTATATAAACAATTTATGTAAACAAATTCAAATTTTAACTACTTGTTGGTGAATAGGCTTCATTTTTTCACGAAATCACCTCAAAATGTCTTGCAAACTACTCCTTGCTGTCATATTTTCTATAATGAAAAACATCGTCAATTATGTAGAAAAAATTGATAAACAAATGCACATTTTGACCATATTTTCATGGATAGGCTTCATTTTTTTACCGGTATCAACTCAAAATATCTTGCCAATGACTCCTTGCTGTTGCATTCTTCATGATGACAAAAACTGGTTATTAAATAAACAATTTTTATAAACAAATGCACATTCTGACCATATTTTCATGAATGGGCTTGATTTTTTTGGCGGCATCAACTCGAAATATCTTGCCAATGACTCCTCGCTGTTGTATTCTCCATAATAACAAAAACTGGTTATTAAATAAACAATTTTCATAAACAAATGCACATTGTCACCATATTTTCATCAATAGGCTTCATCTTTCTGGCGGTATCAACTCGAAATATCTTGCCAATGACGACTTGCTGTTGTATTCTCCGTAATGACAAAAACTGGTTATTAGATAAACAATTTTCATGAACAAATTCACATTTCGACCATATTTTTATGAATAGGCTTGATGTTTTTGGCGGTATCAACTCGAAATATCTTGCCAATGACTCCTTGCTGTTGTATTCTTCATAATGGCAAAAACTGGTTATTAAATAAACAATTTTCATAAGCAAATGCACATTTTGTCCACATTTTCATGAAAAGGCTTGATTGTTTTGACGGTATCAACTTGAAATATCTTGCCAATGACTCTTTGCTGTTGTATTCTCCATAATGACAAAAACTGGTTATTAAATAAACAATTTTCATAAACAAATGCACATTGTCACCATATTTTCATCAATAGGCTTCAT
>JAUMHM010000051.1:2094255-2112092 GCA_032362435.1 Melikaiella ostensackeni | reverse complement strand
TTATATATAATTGATTAAACAACCAATGCAGAGTCCTCCTGGGAGCAACTGCTATCCAGGAAAATGAAACTGGCTCCCAGTAAAACCGCGTTCAATCACACTCATGGCGCAGAACGGACGAGTTGATATGCAAGCTCTTTTGTATATGCATGAATTCACGTGTGGCGATACCGAGGGCCGCATGCTCGTACTTCGTCCATCGAACCACCCTAAATAAATTGAGTAGAACCGGGAGCTCACGGTCGTCGCAAACGCCAGCAGGTCGTCCTCGCTTCAAATGAATCTTGGCATACTTGTCCAATCCAAAGTTCATACCAATTTCTCGTGTGTACCCCTCGACTCCAGAAGCATTAATCTTCAAGTCATCCATATAAAATATATGACTGACCTTATGCTCACTATGTGTTGATGCACCTGCAAGCGTTCCAACAGACAGATGATAAGTCTATGGAAGGTTGAATCAAAAGCTTTCTGGTGATCAATCCAGGCCATCAACAGATTGCGATTGTAGGCTGTAGCGTCTTTGCAGACGCTTCTATCGATTATCAGGTTTTTCCGACAGCCTGCTTCGCTTCTTTTTGATCCACGTTGTTTGTAGATCTCACTCTACACAGGTCCAATTGTCCGAACAATCCTGTCACTCAGAATAGATGTAAAGATCTTATACAGCGTGTTCAGAAAAATTATTGGCCTATACTGCCTTTGGGTTAGACAAGTTGCCTTTCTTCGGTAGCAGTACAGTGCGCCCTAATACCAGCCACTGCGGAATGGGCGCCTCAGACTTTGAGTATGAGGTGGAGATCCGTGCCAGATGTTGGTGTGTAGAAGTAAACTTTTTCGACCAGAAGTTCTTGATATCATCAAGTCCGGCAGTGAAGAAGTTCTTCGTGCCCCTCATGGCTCTGTTCACCTTTTCGGCAGGGATTGGTAGAAATTGTTCCTCGGACGTTATGAGGTTATCAGCAGCTTTGACTTATTTAATATGTGATGGTGGATCCTCAATTCGTGACCGAACTTTTGGACCCTTACCGTAAAAGGTTTACCAGATGTTATGTAATCAATCGCACACTGAATACGGGATGCGTTCTTTCTAGCCCAGCCAATCTTCTTGCTCAGTTGATGCAAGCGCCTTCTGGTCTTTTGATCTACTGTTGGCTTTGCCCTTCGATTTGAGTCGGCCAAAGCTCTCGTTGCATCAGAAATTGAACGAGTAACGGCGTCATCCATTTTAGCTGGATCTTCGGGCTAAGGAGGAACCTGGATGTTAATATTTCTCATTTTCTTGAAATCGCCATTATCTCTCGGGGATGCTTGATTTCCGCGGTTGGTCTTGATGTCGCTTCCTCATCTTCGTCTGCGGCATGTTCTCGCAGTGCTTGGGAAAGCGTTTCGCGTACATAACCTGTTTGCAAAAGCTTGTCGGCGCGATTCCGTAACCTCTGTTGCAAAATGTACGAACGCTCTGGGACCACAGAATGTGCAGGCGCGCCATGTAACCCCTGCGATCGGGAAGGATGCGATCATCGTAGCAATCCAGCAAGTCATCTGTGAGTCGATCCGTTCGCTCAAGACGCCGACCGTCTCGCCGATTCGTCATCGTGTTACCGTCCAAATCATTTGCAGCACCCCGAATTCTAGGGCGATCGGCACTGTTGTTCACGCCTTAGCTTGGGTGTTTTCCTTCGGGACCCTCTATCCGCAACCTGAGGATGCGTTAAAAAAAATTGGTTCAACCTCCACAGGGTCGCCCTGGGAGCAACTGTCATCCAAAAAAAATGACACTGGCTCACAGTATAACCCGGTTAATAACACCTATGGCCACGCCTCGCCACCGTGGAATGGGCGACCACATTGTACGATGGAATCACAACGAAGGGTCGGCGAAACCCTTGCCTGTCTTAGGGACACGGAGCGACCCAAGAATAATATCTCTCTTCATCCATCTCGCAAGTGCCTTTGCATGTTTCTTGCACGTGGGTATAGATTGAAGGTTACGAATCATTGATGACCGTCGCACCCCTGAGAGCACCGATGACAAGGTCAATCATTTTAACCGAATATTCTCGGAATATTGGCTGCAGCTCCCTTATAAGGTCTCAGTACCTCTTCGCCTTCTCCTTCTGCTTGACTGTGATATTGCTGTTGGTCGAAGCAGCTTCAATTCGATCACGAACATAGTTCGTTTCTCTTTGTCAAGGAGTACGATGTCAGGCCTTAAGTGTTTCATAGGGACTTTTGGCTTCATATTGCAGTACCATTAAATTCGGCACTTCTCATTCTCAACAATTGACTCTATCTCTCTGGGAGCGTTTGGCAGGACAGGGTTGCGGTTACTACCATAAGAGCGACAAAGATGTTAGCATAGCACTCTTAGGGCCGCATTGTGTCTTTGCAGATACATCGTTCCCGTGTGAGTGGGACACCCGGATAATATGTGCCATAGCCAAAGCCTACACCAATTTCTCGTGTGTTTTCCTCGGCGATCTTCAGAGCATCCTTGAGATGCTGTGTTTCAGAAACATAGATCTTCAAGTCATCCATATAAAATATATGAGTGACCGTATGCTCGCGGTTATTAGCCTCGCCGCAGGGGTACCCTTGAGAATCGCATAGTGCGAGAGATAGGGGCAGAAGTGTAATGAAAAAAAGGAGAGGGCTCATGGTGTCGCCCTGAAAGACGCATCCTCTGGAAGGTGACGCTGTTAGTTGTCACATGATGTTTTCCAGATGAGAAAGTAAATCTGATTTTCCAAAGGAACATCAATCTCTCTATGCATCTCACTATGTGTGGATGAACCTTCAAGCTATCCGACAGACAGATGATAAGTCTATGGAAGATTGAATCAAAAGTTTCCTGGTAATCAATCCAGGCCATCGGCAGATTGCGTTTCTAGTCTGCAGCGTCCTTGCAGACGCTTCTGTCGATTAGCAGGTTCTCCCGACAGCCTACTATGCCTCTTTCCGATCTACGTTGTTCGTAAATCTCTCTCCACATAAGTCCAATCATCCGAACAACCCTGTCGTTCAGGATTGCTGTAAAGATCTTGTACAGCGTGTTTAGACAACTTATTGGCATCTAGTTCCTTGGATTGGACAAGTCTCCTGTCTTCGGTAGGAATAAAATGCGTCCAAACACCAGCCACTGCGAAATGGGCGTCTTCGACATTTAATATGAGGTAAAGATCCGAGCCAGATGTTGGTGTGTAGAAGTTGACTTCTTTCATAAGAAGTTCTTGATACCATACAATACATTTTTTAACCCTGATAGTTTTTGCTCCTAATAATTTTTAGATCCGACCGATATTCATGATGTAAATCGAAAAAAAAAGTTTTTGAGTGGCTTGGGTGGGGGGGGGGGTGATTTATTTCTGCGTTGCCGTGTATCCAAAATTTTTTTGATTGAAATGAAACTACAGTTTGATTTCTTAGGCAAGAAAGAAAAAAATAGGACCCCTAGTATTTTTAATTTTAAAAGAAGTGTATTTTACGCTACACCCTAGCGGACGTCAAATCTTGTATTTCAATTTTGACACACCTCCACATATTCAATCGACTTGAAACTTTGCATACATATGTATTTCCGATGAGAAAACAGAATTCTATCAAATGTGAGTTCATTCCCTCTCCCCCTCCCACGGAACCCTTCTACGTGCACTTTTAAACCGTCAGAGAACCCCAACAGTATGGGTATTTGTGAAAAGGTCTTGGGAGAATAGATTTCAAATTTGAGTTAACCCTCTTCCCCCGTCTACCAGATTGTTATATTGTGATTTCATACATTTTTAATTTCCCCCTCTCCTTTCTGCGAAACTCCCCTACATGGATTTTTATACTGCTTTAAATCCCAGAAATGAGGCAATCTGTGAAAAGGTCGTGGAAAATAGAGTTCAAATTAAAGTTAAATTTAAGCTACTGGGTTTTCTTACTGTTAGAAGACCCCAACAATATGGGTATCTATGAGAAGACCTTGGCGAGTGTTTTGTTTGAAACAAGCTTTCATTAAAATGTACTAAAAATGAACTAAATAATTCCCTCCGAAAGAAGGGATCTTGACTATATAGAATTGTAACATGTTTTGGGTTCGTCGAATATGTATGTGTATTGATTCTCTTCTGTTTTTTTTTTATTTCCGGTCTGACCACTGTACTCGTCTTTGTCAGTAGAGAATTAAATAGTGGTTGGGATTTTCAGATTGAAATTCGAGTTGTTGGAACTGATCTATTTCCAATTTGCAGTTAAATGGAAAGCAAGAGTTGAAAACACCTCAAATTTCAATTCAAATTACACAATACAATCGGAATTGTATCTTTGAAGGTAAGGAAATCAAGACTCTAGTTGCTTATTAATAAAAAGCAAGATTTAGAAATAACTAATGTCTTAGTTTAATTTACGCAATCTTGAATTTGGATTTATTAGGGTAATTCAATTTATATTCATTCTGCTTTTCAAATGAAATTACCTAAAAACAGCTTAAATTTCAATTCAAAATCAGCAGTGATAAAAAAAGTTGATTGTGACTAGGAAATTCTGACGAACAATTATTGAATTCGAAGATCTAAATTATGCACTGTAACGTGGCATTTTCCACGTATAAAAAAATAGCTAAATATTACACTTTTGTTATCAGATTATATGGGTGGGTTCGGACTAGGGTCATAAACTGAACAGCTGTTTGCGAACGGCTGGGATCGCTTGGTTGAGCGAAACTACACTCACAAAAGACCAAGCGATTCAAGTAAAATTAATTTTTTTTACTCTTTATATTTTTCATAATAAAAACAGGGCTATCAATTCAAATCAAATTGTTTACATCACCCTTCACTTTGTTTGTCGTTAATAAAAGGACCAAATAAATTCGACTGGAAGTTAGGTTCTCTGTCTATCGAATAATTCAGAATCGTCAGACCTAGGGTCAAATTGAGAGAAACTATTGCACTCACTGATCGCATGTATCCTTTCGTTTCTCATTTTTGTTTCATAAATCGACGACACGAAAGACTCGAATCATCATGTTCACTAGCGATAGGAGGTCGTCTGGCGAAATCAAACATTAATACACTGAAAGCCCCTAGTAAGTCAGTCCGCAATATGTTATTCCGAGAATTTCGTTCGATCTTCAGGGGAGCAAGGTGTACAGAGAGCGGCACCCTAAAGCCAGCAAACTCGTCTAGTAACGCACTAACAATGCGGGCGGTGCCACGCAGGCGCATAATTTCGTCAGTTCGAACGGTCCGCACTTCGCTTCATTCGCTTTCAGTGTTTACGTTATGTGTTACAAAAATGTCGCAGAAAAACAAGAGGCAGCGTTCATCCTTCAAAACAAACAAACATTTAAAGGAATTTAATAAATAGTTCTTACTGCGAACAAAAATCACATAGAAATGGTTCATACGGACCTGGTTGTTGACATTGGAGTCGGTCCGCTATATGTCCAAGGCCATTTTTGGCAGGAACCAAAGTCGGACTCATATGGGACTTTCAGTGTACAAGTTCAGCGAAGCCGACACGAAAGCTACGACACCACGACACTAAGCAAGAGGACTCTGGTTGCGCGCATGGATGAGAATCCCATGCGCTCAAGAAAAACCGGGGAGACGATGTCCAGGTGTTCAGCGCGACGAAGTATACATACCAGCGAGTGGTCGCGCGATGCCATATTTCCGTTACGATAGGCTGAGGCTCCGTGGACCGCGTGATCAGCTGGTTCTCATCAAAGTAGAGTTGTCGGGACACCTATTTGCGTTACTTATAATTAATTTCGGTCTCTCATCAACGGGTCATCTACACATGACGCAACATTTTTTCTAGACTCCGTGCGGGCGGAAGTTTCCGCCTCAAAATCACTTGTAGTCCGACATCCACCTCGTATAGATCTCGAGATTCGCCATAACTCTCATTATCGAGAATAAAAGATAAATTACTCTAAAGAACTAAAATGCCTTCAGGAAGAAGTTCGCTTCGGGGCTGTAGGCTTCTAACAGGTGAGGCTTAATCTATCTCTCTTACCATCTTTCACACCTTTTCGATCATTACGGTTCCCATTTCGGAGTGTAATGCGAGTGTGCCATGTGGACTATTGGATTGAACCGTTAGCCATGGCAGATCAGTGACTCGGATTTGAAAGATTTGTAACAACTCATGTCGGATTTGGATTCAAAAATCTGTAATTGCTCGTGCCTTTTTCCTCTTCAAACTTTCTGAACGACTTAACTCAATGAATTAAATCGAGAATTTCATGGTTCAATTATAGGGATAGAAGCTGTGACCACATGGTCGACTAAAATGGGTCTTAAATTTTCTATGTTACCGGTAACATTGTAAATTTAATCAAAAATGAAATGTTATACTCGGGTGTTCACGTAACAATGATTGTGTCGGTCTTTTGGTGCTACGACTTTCACGTTCTCTAATTTAACGTAAGTTGGTAATGTCTCTAAGTAGTAATTTAACCGGACGAGAATTCGCCGATTAGTCACGCGGCCATACCAGATGGCCGGCGTTAAGTAAATTCAACTATTGATATTAACGTGAAGTCTGTAACTGTAACTTCGTTAGGAAATGAATTGGGGTAATTTTTCTAACGATTACAGTGGAATGTTGTAATTTTAAAATACAGAAATGCTAGTGGTAAACATGTGCATTCAAATTATTATACCTTCACTAGTGACGTCACACCGGACCCGGCCCCTCTCCGTATTCCTTCTGAATTAGCCGAGTAAAATTCATAATCAACAATTAGAAGTACTCTGCGTTCGAATTCTCTCGATCCCAATTATTATCTTTATTCAAGACAACAATATTCTTTCTTTTGCTAATTTTTTGTGTAAAGAAAAATTAGCTGGCGCTCAACAAATTATCCACATCTAGCTTAATTAAGAATGTATGAAATAAAAAATAACTCTGAAATAATTAAGGGGTCATAGCACTTTGCGCTAGAAATTATAATTACTCGAGTTCAGCAAGATTGGAAAAGAGTGTCAACCCTGAAAATTTTTGGCCAAATTTAAATTCACTGTCGGAAGTTGAACCGAATTTTCTTCTGAACTTTCGAAAACCTTTTTCATCATTCTTACAGGTCTAGCAGATTCAGGAGCTTGCCGAACTTCAATTAAACGGTGAAGTGGCAGAGAGTTAAAAAAAAATTAAATCATATGAAAAACTTCCAGGGGTGTGTGCCTTGGGTGAATATTAACGGATTAGGCTGAAAGTTGGTACACATCAATTTCTTTGCCGTTGGAATGAAACACGCTCCTGGGAGAATAATAATTTTGAAAAAGAATGTTGACTATATAGTTAGGCGTCACCATACTACGCGGGAGTACCACACTAGGAAAACGAAACATCAACGATGCTACGTTGCGACTTTTTCACTCATTATATATTATCCACAAAAAAATAGATTATAATACTGAACGGGATTCCCACATTTTAATGATGTCATATGTATAGTACTCATTTTCAGTTAAATTATTATTCTAGACAATTTTCTACGGACGGCAGCAGCTGGGTGGTGATTCTCGACTCGTCGAGATTTCGGACGTTAAGCACGAACGGGCACGGTTAGCGCTCGAAGGGGTGAACGTTCGTGATTCTCGCTTAATCGTGTTTTGACTGCGCTTAGCTACAACCGAGCCGGAGGTTTGACGCCTAGGATGAACGTGTGCACTAGATGCTATAGAATGTCTACATCCAAACGAGCTTAAGATATAGACGGAGGGTGCACACGCCGCCTTTCTCATATTCAATTTTAGAATATAACTTTAATTACTATTTTTTATGATTTTTCGGATTGGTAATTCAATTTTAATGTCAACATGTTTCTGAATCATACAAGTCCATAACAATTCCTAATATGAGCACTTGAGATAACGTACGATCGGTTTTAATGTTTCTCCTGTTCTATATTATCTGTAGTTGCTTTCGACAGTCATATGACAAGCTTCATACAACTATTTTGGTTTTTAAATTCTAAGAACTTCTGCAAAATGTAAGAAAGGCAATCCGATGAGGAAATGGGTCCGTTTCCTAAACATTATTGTACAAATTTTGAATAAAATTGTCTGTAAATAGTTGGAACAAATAAGATTTTTCCTTGTAAATATCTTGTAATTCAGGTATATGTATATTAACTATGTGCGTCACTCACACAACTTGAGAGACTAAGAATGTTTTCCGTACACGAATATTATTATATAACCAAAAATTCTGAAATGCTCCACTTGCTGGTTCTGACAGACTGCATGTTCACTAGTGCTACTGAACATAGAATGTAGCTGTATGTTTTACGCACATAGTCATTAGATATCAGTGCTCTGTCCATAATACATTCTCGTGGTACACATTCCAGGGAGCCAAGGCTTTAGAAGATTTTGCTGAAAGTGTTCGTAACGAATCAGGAACTGCGTTACCGAAAGATGGAACAGTAGCTGAAAGTACCAGTAATGTGATAGTATTCCTTGAGCAATTAATCGAGTATGCCGATACTGCTGGAACTGTTCTTAATCGCAATGAAGCGGATCCTATAGCTTTATCAAACGCTACTACTCATCGGTTCCTTTTGGGGTCATACATAAGTATGCTGATTTCATAATTTCTGACAATGAGAAAATTCACAACGTGTCCGAATCTAAACAAAAGATAGTTATCTATTCATAGATAACATTCCGGACTCCGAAGGTAACAGAGATGAAAGGGAGGGGGAGCTCGCACACTAGTAAGAAACCCGCCCTTTTCCCATCGTCACTTTCGCAGCCACGGAACGATTTTTATAAATACGTCTATTTTTTTTTGATAGATTTTGCCACGGTGTAGAATCACTGAATATTACTTTCAGCAGATCCATTCATGACTAAATTTAGGATGGATGGTATTGTGAAATATCCTAGTAACAACAACAAAACATATGAAATAGGTTTTGTCCAATACTAGCACGGGATATGCGACTTCGGAGGCTCGTTGAGAGACGACGCTGTTATCGATTCCTCGATTGATGATGTGTTCGTGGAGGAAACTTGATTTTCCTCAGTAGTGGGAGAAGTAAGTGAGAGAAGTGAAGGTAGTGTGGAGGAAGTGCGCGGCGATAGTAACGCTGTCGGACCAAAACTATGGGTATCGCTTCGAACAAGTGAAACAAAATCTCCAAATTAAAGTTTTAATCCGTCAATCGATTGAAAAATCTAGAAATCTAACTTTGTCGTGCCTTAACATGCTCCAAAACCGCATTCATGTCTTCGGTAATTGGACAAAATATCTTGTGCATCGCGTGGGAGATAGACGATTCACTCGTTTGGGATTGCCTATATTTCCCACAAGATGCTCAATATACTATTCTCACTTACTTTGCACTATATTTTTTGCAGAAAAGGTATTGGCACAACTGAATCTGGCTTTAGTAAGCAGAAGCGATACATCATATTCGGATGCAGCATTACGGGCCCTTTTCCGTTTAAATAATCATAACTACGTGATCAATGCTTTACGTCGGAGTTCTCTAATGGAACTATTACTATTGGCGGAACCAAATGCTGAACGAACTTACGAAGATCTTCTTTTCAGAAATCAAACGAATTATGTAACATACACGCTCAGCAAAGTTAAACTATACATTGAGCAACCAAGTGAAGATGCTGGTAAGATGATGATTATTTAATCTTGTGGGATTATTCAAGTGACACTGTATGCGAATTTTGATCATGATTAATCCTCGCTAATTAGCTATCTTATGATAGCTAACCGTCTTCAGTATCGTGTGGTAATTCAAGATAATAAAAGACGCGCAGAAGTTTTTATTTAATATATTTCAATTTAAGGCAAATTAATATTACTTAATTTAATTTTAATAAAAAAATTTCCTTATGTCAGTGAAGGAACCATATATGCTACAGAGTGACTTATTGTCCAATAGGTCGCATGCCAGAAAATGATCGAATCATATATAACAAAACGCGCAACCCCCATTATCACAAGCGGATCTTCAACATATCATGCAGAAAGCAGGAAGTCTCATCTCGAGGCGTGAATAACGGTCTTCACGTCTGGCGACTTGAATCTGCCATATTTATTAATTGATATTTTCCCAATGAAATTAGGCATGCAAAAGTAAAAAGAAAGCTATTCCTAGGGAAAAACAGAGTTCGGGGAACTTGGATTAAAATCAGCTAGAAATTAATTAACAACTTAACAATATTTATTTAAAGAGAAAACCATGACTGTACACAGCGATACTAGAAAAGTTATAGTATTGAAAAAGACAGTCAGTGACCGACTCTGAAATATGATTTGGACTTCAGACTACGTTGATTGATACCCATTATAAGTAAGCTCAACAAAGCTGTTGAAAAACACCAGAAACAGTGACGAGACTTGCCGAAGATGCCTGGAGAACGTGTTGGCAATTCTTTTGAGATCGAGTCGCCTGAACTATTGCGTACCGTCTCCGATAATCGTCAACCCAAACATGTCGCTTTCCGGTAATAATAGTGAGGAAAAATGAGTGCCGTAGTTCTTCAACGAACGGTCACGTCAGAATGCTCTTCAGACAAAGAATTCAGTGACCAGTTAAAATTTATATGGTACTTTTAATACTCGATGTTGAGCTCATCTCCTTCGCTCTCAATTTATGGAAGCTTGAGTGAGTCCCTATAGTCTAGTTCGCAAGTTGTAGTGATGCGCCTGCTGATCGTGAGCTGCATCTAAATGTACCTTCATAAGGCCATGGAGCGCATCGAGCTTTTTTGTTCTCTCCATCCAGGCGTCGACTTTTTCAAGCGTTCCGGACCGTAGTGGAACGCGGCTGAAGTTCAAGAACGCGGGTGAAGTCTTTAAAGACGAGTGATACGCGGTGTTGTACGCGAATCTGAAATCGCTCAGATAATTGTCTCCCTTACATTGTGTATGTTGGCCCCCACCATATATCAAGGCTGTTCAACAACGCGATGCCCCATTCCTCTGGGTGCCTCAGCCTGTTCTACTTTACATTTCTGGAAGGTATCACAACACCTGACAAATTTTACAACATTGCAATAGAATCCGGGCCAGTAATACTAGTTGGCGATTCGATGATATGTCTTCTCCACTCCAATGTGTACTGACCGAGGACTATCGTGGGCCTCAGTCAAGGCAGTTTGCCACTGCTCTTTAGTTTATATGAGTTTTCACGCATTAAAATCTGAAAAAACATGATCGATTATATTCCGAGGGCGGTGGTAATACAAACGGTTGTTTTCAGTTTTCCATATTGGAAAAGCGTGCGGGAACCGCTCTAATTCGGCGAGTCGCTGGCGATGCCACGTGTCCTCGGTTTTCAATATCGCCGCAAGTTCCGATACCTCATTCTGATCCGGAGTCATTCTAGAGAGGAAATCGGGGATCACATTTAATGCACTTTTACAGTACTCTACCTTGAAATCGTACTCTAGCAGACTCAGTGAATGGGTGCGCGAAATTTAGACAAGACACCACTGGTGCAGAGACGAGTGCACTTTTAATAGCTCGAAAAACCGTTTCGTGCCCATCTTGCCAAACGCAAGGACACTTCTTACGCAGTAGATGAGTAAGGGGCTCAGAAATCGCGGCCATATTTTGTATAAACCTACGCTACCAAGATGCGGAGCTTAAGAATCTCCGGAGTTATCTCACATTTTTCGGAGCTGGGTATTCATTAACGGGGTCTAATTTTTCCGGATCTATCTTAAGTCCCTCATTATTTACTAGATAACCCAGACAACGAATTTCACAGCAAAAGAATATACGCTTCTCCGGAATAATGGTAAGGCCCGCGGCAGCCACTCCCTCCAAGACCAAAGTAAGTCATTTAATATGCTTGTCATTAGTCTCACGCGATTCCTATACTCCTTTGCTTCTGTCGATATACGTATATACGTATTTTCTCGTTTTACAACTGTTCAGGAACAGAAAATTAACAGTTCATCGATAATCGACCGTGCTACTCCCTGATCGTCACTAGCTAATTGATTTGTTTCTGTATCTTAGGACTTTGTGGCATTTTTTTATAGCGCTTTAGCGCTCTCTGTAAATAAGTATACAAAATACAGCTATTCAAAAAAAAGGGTATAGATTTTGCTACTGGCTTTGCTCCAGGTCCACTGCTAGATTGGGCGCCATGTCAAAAGGCTCCTGGTACCCACGTCAAAACGTTGAAATAAGATTTTTCATGAACAATTATCGCAAGCGGATCTTCAGTAATTCATGCAGAGAGTCTCATCTCGTGGCTTGGATAACGGTCTTCACGCCTGACGGCTTGGATCCGCCATATTTACCAATTGATATTTTCCCCCTAAAATTAGACATGCAAAAATAAAGGAAAGCTATTCCTAGAGGAAAAAGGGTTCGGAAATCCTGGACTAGAAACTGCAAGCAATTAATTAACAACTTAACATTATTTATTTAACAACAAAACCTTGACTCTATACACAGCGATAGTAGAAATGTTCTAGTGTGGAAAAAGGCAGTCAGTGACCGACTGTGAAAGATGATTCCGACCTCAGCCTACCTTATTTGTTACCTATTGTAAGTAAGCTCCAAAAGCTATTTAAAAGCACCAGAAAAAGTGACGAGACTTACCGAGGGTATCTGGAGAACGCGCAGGCGTATTTTATTGAAATCGAGTCGAATGAACAATCGCGTACCGTCTCTGTTAATCGTGAACCCAAACATGTCGTTTTCCGGTAATAATAGTGAGGAAAAACAAGTACGGTAGTTGCTCAGCGAACGATCACTTCAGAACGCTCTCCAGACACCCACCCGGTAGGCTCGCCTCGTAAGCTTAAGGAACTCTTTGCACGTGCGCGGCGAATTGGACTCAGCCATTCAGCCGCGAGTAATTCAATGGTTCAATGGTTCTTCACGTGAATTTATTCTTAGAGGTGGATACGTCAGAATTCTCCTATGTAGAAGGCGTCGTGCGAAGTAGATATCTGGATCAATTGGCTCAGCTGTTCCCAAACAGACATAGAAATTCCGGTGCCACTAAAAGTCAACAAATAATAAATTTTTGTCTAACATCTCTCTGAGTCCGTTCCACAACGATTATCGTTAATTTTCTCTAGTGATTCTGCCGTGACCGGTAGAGGAAGAAAATCAATAGTGTAATCTACCACGTTACAATGTTGTAAGCTATAATTGCTCAAAAGTAGTGCTCCGCGCTTGTCCGGTTGAACGTTTAAACATTACGAATGGTTTCTATGTTCAACCGTTTAGACGATTAACGTGGGGAAAAGTTTATTCGTTTAAACCGATCTATGGTTTCGAAGGCTTCGAACCACTTTGAGCTTGATATTTTATTCAAACTAACTTCAATCAGTTCAGTTTTTCAGGTGAATCTAGTGAGAAGATTGTTTCTATTCTAAATAAACTACTTATCGTGTTCCAATTTATTTTCTTACATGCTGTTAGTGCTAGCTTCTGCCAAAAATCGATTACAATGGTAATTTGATTTTTTCTCACATCTAATAATGATAATGAGTCTCTTACTTTTCTTACGATAAATACAGGTATTTCTATAAGCAGGAAGCAAAATATTCACGAGTCTGAAGCTTTTTTCCAAACTATTTACAGTAGTCGGCTTCAAACTGTTCCTTTTTGGTTTGATGATGTTTACGGCCGTCAAGAATAGTCTTTCAGAAGGAGTCGAAGAAGCAGGAATGGCTAAATAAACTTTTGCAATTTGCGCAATGATTGGAATTTTTTTCCAGGGCTGTATACTAGGCTCTGAGAGGCCTGTAACAGTCAAATCTTTGAATGCTTTTTTCTCATGAAATATTTGACGTAATTACAATTTTTTTGTACATTTTCGTTCAGAAGATGATGAGCCAATTTTCTGGAGAGTAATTTTTGTAAAATAATAATTTTTTTGAAAAATATAAGTTATTGAATATAGCAATCTTTAAATAAGAATTTCCAAATATTTTTCGTGTACTTCAAAAAAAAAAATAAAAAGCTAGAAACCTAGTTTAATTCTTTGCTATTGTGTACACATTCACAGACTTACAAAAAATGTGATATTATTATTGGAAATAGTAATATTCGACAACAATTTTGAGGGGAAAATTATGGCGAGTGAGTACTGCCCCTAATATTCAAACGCAGTGATTCCCTTGAGGCTCGCCTACGCTGCCTTGCGACTACACTCTCCGTCTTCCTCCACATTAAGAAAAAAAGGGCACCCTTCCTAGGTCAACTTTCTTCGCTTGTCAAACGACAGACTCATCTCCGAAAATTGTCTCCTATTATTTCAAATTTCGAGCGCTTTGATCTATCGCCAGCAGCAGTCTAACATTTCAGTCACTTCTTTTACAAGCCAAGTATTCCCATTAGAAAATTCCATTTTTTTCCATTATTGTTCATAACTTAGAGCTTGGCATACATGTATGTAGGTCGAGGAAATGATCAAATATGATCTTCGAATTCTCTTTTTTTTCAAATTTGTATTTACATTTCAATTATAACTACGTTGTTAATACTCTTGCTCATAAGAATAATAATACTTCTATAATTAATACTGCTTGACGCCTCCATTTAATATGAGTCCATATGCTGACAGCGCCATCTATGATACTATATGTAATTTGTGCCGAGTATGAGTCTATCTGCATTTCAGAAACTTTTCAGGAGAGCTGATATAACTTTGAAATGTTAAAAAAAAGTCGATAAGTACACTCGAAAATAATGAAACTAGTTTTAAGTGTTTAATTATCTTTTAACTTCATCACTACCCCCTGAGCTCTATCAACCAGTATGTTAAATAATAATAAAAATGGGATAATAAGCAGTGACTCATTTTTCACGATACTAATAACTTTGATAATAACTGAAGAAGAAATTAAGTCTTGCCATTACAAAGGTTTTATGATAATCACTGATTTACGTTAAATTGATTATTACTCAATTGTTATTACACTAAATAACTATGAATTAATGAACTTTTGAATAAAAAAAATTATCTTGTCTATCCCGTTCAGTCGGCCGACTTGACGAATCGTAATATTTAAGCAAAGGGTGCAGAATAGCCTATTCTCTCAGAATATAATAATAGCTCAAAATCGTCAAAAATGCAGAGAGACTCATACTCGGCACATATTACATATAGTTTCATACACGGTGCTGTCAATATATAGGCTCATATTGAACAGAGGCCTCGTTCTTATTTTTCCGTATGAAATACAGTACTCAACTTTTTTCGAGAGAGCCTATTTTTTTTTTTAAATGCAATTTTGTTACAAACTATGATAAGACATGATTTCATAAGTTTGTCCAAACTGAAATTTTCATTACATTCAAGTGTAATTATTTAATTTCTGGGGTGGTAGCGATTCTAGGAAATTGAACTCTGCATCTGAAAATTGTACACAGATAATTCTAAACGCAGGAAGCGGGTAATCATATTTATTTAAAAAATTAAATATTAACAATTTTAACGCAATGCGGTTTAATCTGACACCGTAAGACTCTACACAAAATAATAACTTAATTACTAGAAAAATTTGTGACCCGTAAAATCCATATCATCATATGAAAATTTTTCATCCGATATTATTTTTAAATTCTGCATACAAATTTTCCGAACAAATGAACACCGTAGATATGTTTTGGCAGAAAGAAATCGTTTTACGGTATTTTTTACGTGGAGTATTTTATAGTAGAGTAATTATCCATATTTCAAAGTAATTTTTAATTATTGACACAAATCCCATTTATTTCAATAACTGTTTTCTTCTTTAAAAGTCAGCTTTTTTCTAACAGAATCATAATTATGGTTGCTTTTCAATATACTTTATACGTTTTCGATAACTCAGCTTTATTATTCAGCAAACTCTTATTTGTTCAAACAAACTACATTTGTTTAAATAATATTTTTCCAGGAAATTTGGGGATTTTCCCTTTTCTTTGCTATAAACATTGCAACTAGTAATTTTGTAGAACAACATTATTGAGTCTACAGAAGTCCACTTTTTTTCTTATGAATGCTTAGACTGCGTTGCCTTTTTCATGTTGCATATCTTGATATTTTAGCTTTATTATTTAACAAATACTTTTTGTTTGAAGAATTTTTTTCTAACTGACTGTCGAAAATAAAATATTCAACTTCTACCGAAATTCAAACTATCACTCTATATCCAACCAATTATCCTAAACCCACACACTGCTATATTAACATACTTTTCTCCTAACAGGTAAATTTCACAAAATTGAGCAATTGCGGATGCGACGTAAAAAAATTGTACTGACTTCAGCGTTTAACATGTATGTGAAATAGTACATTCGAGTTTTCATTTTAAGTTAATTGCAAATTGATTTGATCTCTTTTAACTTTTTCCAATTAAACTAGTGATTCCAATTTTTCACTAAAACTGTAGTGCAAAGTTGGAAACTATCAAAAGTAATAGTGAAATACAAATAATAATTAGTATGAATTTCCCCTAAAGTCAATAATGGCTCACTTTTCACTAGTCCAGATATCTGGCTGTTAAGTTGAATGAATGATTGTTTTACTTCATTTCGTATATATTTTGTAAAAAAAATTTCTTTTGTCATACAGTCGTACATTAGTTAGTAATTCTGCCATGTGCTATCTCTCGGCGCAAGAATTCGGGTTTCCAGTGCTTGCATGTTTCTGAATCTGTTGAATACATTAATGCAATTAATTCATTAAATATATCATAAGTTTCTTGAATTTCTTTTATAATATTGTGTTCACTTTGAAAGTAATTCATTTTACGCATTCTGAATAAAAAAAAGCCGCAGGCTTGTAATTAAACCTTTAGGTCTTGCTCTTAGAGTTTTACCTGTATTTGACGTAAGAAAGGTGGAAGAGTTACTGTTCATCTTAGATATAAGAAATAATCCAGTTACCTAATATTATATAAGAAAGTAAATTGAAGCACACTGAGTAGTTCCTTCAGAAAAGAAACACTCTTTTGAATCATTAAAATGTAAGGTTATCAATCTATTTGCAACATTTTCAGTAAATCATGGATTTTCATTGAACACATTAACCTGAAAAACTGAACCGAGTGATGTTAGATTAAATAAAATTTCGAGTTCGAAGTGGTTGGAAGCCTTCGAAACCATCCCGGTAAGAAGAGAAGATTTCATAAAAATTCAGAATCTGAATTCCTATTAATACGCGAATTTTCCCCCATCTTAAATTCCACCAACGAGTAGAAAAAAAAGCAAAACCTATTACTTTTAATAGATTTAGAAAAGATTTAATGGAAGCGTATTGGGAAGAATTAAAAAGTGGAGAAATGCAAAAGAAAGAATAGAAAGGAATAGAATAATGTCACTTTAAAGACGCAACTGTAAATTGAAATAAGTGCATTTTTTAAAATAAATGAATGTTTTATTACATGCATAAATTATGGGTAAAAAAAAAGAATTTGGGTAAATTATGTGAACATAAATAACATTATATAAATAATACTTAAGTTACATATCAGTCCGATCGAGATCAATTTGAAGATACATATTATATTTAAAGTTACTCCACCGTTATGGTAGACAAAAAAATCAAAATATCCAAACTTATATCCCACAAGAAGGAATAGAAACTATGTAAGTGCATATATTTTGTGGCCAGATTAAAAGGAATTAAATTAATCGAAAATACAGCATGTAAGTATGGAATTAAAAATGACCATGAGAAGTGTGTCTACTGCTCGGATTAAGAGGAATTAAAAAAGTGGAAAATATGTTCGCCTGCATGGAATAAAACACAAGTGGCAGTCGTTTAGGTGTCTTTACGATATCGTAAAGACATTGGCGACGTCTTTACGACATCGTTACGACATCTTTACGACAACTTTACGACATCCTATGTC
>JAUMHM010000051.1:2046463-2060398 GCA_032362435.1 Melikaiella ostensackeni | reverse complement strand
TAAATCACACCCATGGCCACGCCTCACAACCGTGAGATGGGCGGCCACATGGTACGGTGAAATCACGATGAAGGGCCCGCGAAACCCTCGTGAGTCCTGAAAAGAAAAACGAGCTTGGGTGACCGTTGTTGTAATCCTTATCAAAAGGATAATCACAACAAGTACTAATTTAATTTAAGAAAAATATCTTCCAATCTTCAAAAAAGGTATCTCAACATATCAGTTGATGTAAAAGTGTGCGGATCATTTAGAAAGGAAATGGCTGCTCTTTCCCTATTGTCGCCTTTGTATGACAGTTGATTTACTGGTTAATGTTGAACAAGCCTCGACTAACAACGGCAATGCGCCTCCTATTATTCAGATACCATTATATTCATTACCTGAAGTTCATGGTGACAAATTATGTTTATTCGATGATCATATAAATGATCAAACTTTTCCTTCTCCTTGATCGTCAAAGTCTAAAAAAGCGAAAAAAATTTGAAAATAAAGAGCATACGTCAGCAATGGAGGTTCTTGATCAAATTAAAGAGAAATTTAAAAACTCTTCCAGCAACTCAGAAAAAGTGTCACTTTTAACGCTGGCGCCGAAGTCTTGGGGTCGAAGGAGATTGGCAAAAAAATTTGGAGCCTCTCAACGGAAGACTAGAAAAGCGAATCAATTGGTTGCTGAAAGTGGTATTTCAACTTCGACAGATCCTAAAAGAGGTAGAAATTTAACCTCTGAAACTGACACTTTGGTTAAAGAATTCTATACTGATGAAGAGAATAGACGTCCCTAAAGTTTCCTATATCTTTGGATTTCCAAACTTCTGTCAAGCATTATAAACAAACTAAGGGTCCGATAAAAAAACCAAGAACACCATTGTATTCGTCTCCGAAATCTCTAAATGCGCCTTTTTTAAACCAATTTTTAAAACAATTGCATCATTTTCAAGTTTGTACAACTATTATAAACAAATGAGGGGTCCGAACAAAAAACAGAAAACACCCTTGGATTCGTCTTCAAAATATCTAGATGCGACTTTTTTTTTAAACAATTTTTTAAACAATTGCATCATTTTTTAATCAATTCGAACTTTGCAAAGCATTATCAACAAACAAGTGTCCGATTTAAAAAACCGAAAACACCCATGGGTTCGCCTGTGAAATATCTAAATGCGACATTTTTTTTCAACAATTTTTTAAACAATAAAAACAATTTTTTAAACAATAAAATCATTTTTTCAAGTTCTGCAACTTTTTTAAAGAAATACTACAATTTCACACCAACTTTGATAATGTAATCAAAACCAATCTGTGAATAGATCTCAGATACTTTGTGATTATTTTTAAAAACCAATTGTTCAAACGAGTGAATTGTTAATAACATTTTATTTAACATTTTATCAACTTTTTACAGCAATTTCCAAACTTATGTACACATACGATACTTCAACAGAATCGTTGGCAACAAAAGTATCTCCTCTAAACTTTCAATTCAACAAAACAATGTTGTTAACTATTTTTCTACCTCAACTATCCAAAGCGTATATGATCGACGGCTCATCTATGGATTTCCAAACTTTTGCCAAGCATTATAAGTAAACTAAGGGTCCGATTAAAAAACCAAGAATACTTTTGGATTCTTCCCCGAAGTATCTAAATGCGCCTTCTTTATTTCTTGAAAAAAAAAAAACAATTTTTAAAGAAGTAAATTGTGATTACATTTTTTTAAACATTTTACAACAATTTCCAAATAAGAAAACGTTTCTTTCTACAATATTGCGTACTCTGAAGTATAGGAAATAAAAATAATATTTCAAGAGTAAGAAAATTTTAATTTAAACATTGTTTTTATCCCATAGACGCTGATTTATGAATTTCAATTATGAGGCGCTACGTTAATTTAAACATAAGCCCCCTCTTTACTGACATCGTACTGAGAAGTGATCTAGTCCTATTGGTTGCCTGTATTTAGTTTGTAGTTATAGTTTTCAAATTTAAGACCATATCTGCAGGTTCTATAAGGTTCACAAGAAGGGTCCCATTGGATACCTGTAATATCATTTTAGTTATGGTTTTCAAATTTAGGTACGGGGTTGTTCATTTGTTCAGTCTGTGTTGAGCTGTGCTGAGGTATTTCAAAGACGAATCCAAAGATGTTCTTGGTTTTTTGATCGGAACCTTAGTTTGTTTATAATGCTTGACAAAATTTTGGAAATCCATAGATGAGCCGTCGATCATATACGCTTTGGATAGTTGAGGTAAAATTTGAGTTAACAACATTGTTTTGTTAAATTGAAAGTTTAGAGGAGATACTTTTGTTGCCAACGATTCTATTGAAGCATCGTATGTGAACATAAGTTTTGCAATTGCTGTAAAAAGTTGATAAAGTGTTAAATAAAATGTTATTAACAATTCATTTGTTTAAACACTTGGTTTAAAAAAAATAATAACAAAGTATCTGAGATCTATTCACAGGCTGATTTTGATTACATTCTTAAAGTTGGTGTCAAATTATAATATTTGTTTATAAAAGTTGCGGAACTTAAAAAAATGATTTAATTGTTTGAAAAATTGTTTTAAAAAAATGTCGCATTTAGATATTTCGCAGGCGAACCCATGGGTGTTTTCGGTTTTTTCATCGGACACTTAGTTTGTTTATAATGCTTCGCAAAGTTTGAAATTATTAAAAAATGATGCAGTTGTTTAAAAAATTGTTTAAAAAAAGTCGCATCTAGATATTTTGAGGACAAATTCAAGGGTGTTCTTGGTTTTTTGATCGGAGCCTTAGTTTGTTTATAATGCTTGACAAAAGTTTGGAAATCCATAGATATAGGAAACTTCAGGGTCGTGAAAATAGCCGTATGATGTCTGGCATGAAGGATTTTGGTTTAATTAATAAAGATGATGGGTCTCGCAAACATGTTCAAAAAAGATTAATTTTATGTAATCTTTCCGAATTATATTCATCTTTTTAGTACCCTGAAATTCAAATTAGCTCATCGAAATTCTCGCAGCTTAGACCACACAATTGCGTACTTGCTGGAGCCAGTGGGACTCACACTATTTGCGAGTGTGTTTAACACGAAAATGTGAACCTAATGCTAGATGGCGTGAGCATACAAGAGCTAACTCGCGGGACTGCTTCCCCTATTGTAACATATCATGATGCTTTTAAGAAGATCGTATGTAGAAATCATACTCCAGAGTGCTTTCTTGACGAATGCACAAAATGTCCAAGTACAGATGCTCTGAAGGACTTTTTAAAATCAGTTCTTGTAGATCAGTTTATTGAGAGAATAGAATACTAATGTTGGCAACAAACTGATAGAAGTATCTTACGTACTGAAATAACAGATGCAGAAGATTTTGCTGAAGAACTCTGCGAGCGCCTGCTTAAACTAAAATCTCATTCCTTTATAGCCAAGGAGCAATCGTCTTTCCTTAAAAATCTTAAAAATAACTTCAAAGAAGGAGAATTTTTTGTTCTACGCGATTTTGCTGAAAACTACGCATTTGTAGCCCAAAATGCAGCACAAGCTTTTCACTGGAACAAGGATCAGGTTACTATCTTTACAACTGTTATTTATTACAAAGAGGACAATGAGCTGAAACATCGAAGTGTAGCTATTCTATAAGACAATCTGAATCATGATACGATTGGTGTTTATGAATTTCAAAAAATAATAACAGACTACTTGAAACAAATTTTCAAAACCAAAAAAATCTTTTACTTCACCGTCGGAGCAGCGCAACATTTCAAAAACAAATTTATTTTCATGATTTTCTGCTAACCCATGAAACAGACTTCAGTATTCCAGCTGAGTGGCACTTTCACGCAAATGCGCATGGTAAAGGACCATGCGATGGTATCGGTGGTAATTTGAAAAGACTCGCTGCACACGCAAGTTTCCAGGCATCATCTAGAGATCAAGTTTTGAACACTGATGCTCTCTATCAATGCGCGAAGAAGAACTTGCCTGTAACTGCAGTCTTTTTCAGTTCTAAAGAAAAACACACAACCACAGCTAAAAAACTTAAAATTCGATTAGCTTCTGCAAAGACCGTGCCCGGCACACAAAAGTACTATTCTTTTGTACCCGCTTCATAATCAACTTTGATTCCAAAAAGGTATTCATCATCGTTACAATATGATGTTTTCCCAAAGACAAAGGTAATGAAGAAAGGCACGAAGGGAAACGCTCGTGAAATATAATCATAAAATCAATTTCTGTTGGCATCATTGTAAGAGACGAGGGGACTCACGTAAAGAAGCACCCCGAATTGTGAGAGGCGAGAGGCCTCACGCCAAAAAGCACCCCGAATTGTGAGAGGCGAGGGGACTCACGCCAAAAAGCACCCCGAATAAGTTGTTATTATTTATTATTTTTCTGAAAAAATGACTATGTCGAAACTCTTTTAGCAAAATTAGTGAGTACTGTAAATATAAAAATATTGAAATACTATCAATATATATGTAATTTTCAATTTGTAAATATGTTCCGGTCTGCTACTAATAGCAATTCACGTAGTACTGATGAGCTTCAATAAAAGCAAAACTGGAAAATTGACAACTCTACGACTAGAGCAGTGCTTTCAGCTATTCGGCGCGTGAAACATGTGAGCTTCAGACCCATTGTACGGCAACCATTTCCTCCCATTCCATTTTCAGACTAGAGTGGTTTTGAAGAAAAAAAGTCAAGCTTTCTTTTAAAATTATTTTTAGGAAAATAGAAAGGGTCGCATTGGGAGAAAAACTCAAAAATACTTTTGAAATTGAAATTTCAAGGTCAAATCAATTTTTTTATAAAAAAAGATCATTTTTATTGCAAAGTTCAAAAAATCCTCTTTCAAAACCCTCATGTAAAAGTTAAATCGGATAACTCTAGTAGAAGCTATGAGTTATTGGATATATAAAACATCAAAACATGGGGCCCCTGTATCTTGACAACCCGCTATACTAGACACATCCCTTTACAGATTTTAAAGAGGTCCACTAACACCACGATTTAGTAGAGTTTCAATAGGATTGGGGACAACAATATTTTAGGCGGGTACACTTGGCAAATTTTGCCCTAAACATAACTAAACTGATTTTAATGGTAATTTTACGATGAAAAAAAAGTGGGAACGACTTTTAATGGACTCTACTCAGATACAACCGTATTTAATATAATAATGCTCATCATTTACACATTTTTAATCGACCTATAGCAGAAATTGTTGCTAATCAAGGTTAGAAAAAAGGAAAAAAAGTACCTATGATTCCAAAAAAATCAGTTTTTGGAGATTCAAGATAATGGGACACTACTGTTTATTTTAAATTACAAAAACTTTTTCTTACCTTTCAATATGTTCCAGCAAGCAAATTAAAAAAATTAATGGACTTTTTTCTGTTGAAACATTGTATTGAATGTCTCAAGACTTGTGTCACATGAAAACAAATGCCAATTTGAATTAATTAAAAAAAATATATCCCAAAAACTTTAAGCGACACGACTGTTACAAGTTTTATAGGCACACATATAATATGATGCTTTAATTTCGGATTTAAGAAACTTACATGGGTATAATCAAATTTTTATTAATCTTGGACATTTCTGAAATATGTCCGTTGATTAAAATTCTTGATATTCTTGAAAATTGGCTAGTAAAACTATTTGAAATTGAAAATATGTCCTTCAGACATACTATTTTTCAAGAAATGGTACCATTAAACTAAATAGTCTCAAGCAAAAACGCTTTTATGCTAGAGTTTAAATTAAGAATTAGTAGTTTGCATCCGAATGGGTGTTAATTATAATATGCGATATATATTTAAAAACTACAGTCTGCAATAAACATTAAAGATGTAAGAATTTAAATCATGTGAGAAGGACCCATATAGGTTTTCAGGTTTTGTTGTACATCCTAATAGTTATGAAAGTACCCGTAGATACTAAGCAACTTGTTTATTTCTATATAAAGAATGAATTTAAATGTACATGTTTACATTTAACTGCTCACGCCATGTTTGCGATTCAAAGTTCCCCGTCATCCTATGTTGAAATAACGTTTTTAATGTATCATTCTATTCGTTGATTAGTCTCATTTTTGAATCTGCTGCTACTTTTGCTTTTTGATTACGTTATATCCATATATTGGAGCCTGTGAAGTGTCCAAAATTCAACGTTTCGTCAGATCTGCATTAATTTGCGTATAAGGGGTTTTTGGGTCCCTGATGCCAAATTTGATGTCAAGAATTCGAAACTATGGAGCCAATATATCGGCCAAAACTGATATTTTAAATAGATTTGCATGATTCCTTATATAAGCAAGTTTTTTAGATCACTGATGTCGAATCTGATGTCAAAAATAAAAAATTCCAAATGTCGGAGCCTACATGGCAACTAAAATTGACCAAGCCATTATCGCGGCTAAAAAAAATTCTTAAATAGATTTGTATAATACTTCGTACAAATTGTTTTTTTTTATGCGTGTTCTGTGAACAGATATTTTTGTTGTTATTTTCCTCTTCTTTTTTCTATTAAACTGTAACCGAGTTTGACACTTTGTAGTGAATTAATGAAGTATTTTCTAAATTCGTTTTTTGACAAAATGGATATGTCCTAGTTCTCGAAACGCGAAATAATTAATTTACTGTTTAATACTCATAAACCCGACAATAGGCCGGGTGCTATTGAACCTTTTTTACACTCCCCGTTTCATACAAATCTGTAAATATACGCAGTCTTAGCGACCATATTGGATCCGACATTATGAATTCTTCTCACCTGATATTAAATTTAAAATCAGCGACCCTAAAAACCCCCCTGTTCCAAGTTTCACGTAAATCTATAAAAAGTATTGACCTTTGATCGCCCTATCGGCTTTGGTATTTTAAGTTCTTGATTTCTGGCATCATATACGACATCAACAGCCCCATGAGCCTATTTGTACCAAGTATTATACAAATATATTTGAAAAATCATTTTCGGTCTCCATATTGGCTCCGCCATTTAGAATCCTTGATTTTTGACATCATATTCGACATCAGCAACCCGAAAAACCTCCTTGTACCAAGTATCATGCAAACTATAAAAAAATCAGTGTTAGCCGCCATATTGGCCCCAAGTTCTTTGAATTCTCTGTATCTAACAACTAATTCGGTATCGGTGACCCTAAGAACCTCTCTATATGGAGGTCATTACAAATCTAAATCAATCAAATCTGACGAAACCTTGAATTTTTGTCACACTAGCCTTTTCTGGCCCACTGTGGATAGTCATAAGATATTGTTTAAAAACGCAGAAAAGAAGGTTTTACGGAAAACATACTCAGCCAAACATTAAAAATATTCCTTCCACATCTGCCCATATACCACGTGGACAATCGTGGACAACTTTTGACGACCACTTTATGACCCCCTCCAACCCTCGTGGACAAACCTGGACGGTCTTTTAATATTTTTTCACTAAATTTTCGTGCAAAAGTCGATTTCTGGTGCACTTTGATCAGTGAACAGTGTTGTGCGTCGTTACGCACGCGCATTTTGATTAGCGAAAAGAGGTGTGCGTCGTTGAGCATGCGCACTTCGACTAAACCAGGTGTACAGCTGGGTCGGTTCACAGCTGATCACACGACGACGCTGATATGAACATGCCAAAAGTATCCAACCGATATTAATACAAGCGAAATTATTTCGAACGCGATATTAATTTTTTTGAGTGGAATAATCATCAAAATAACTTGTAATTGTAATTTAAGAAAAACTCGAGAATGCTTTTTTCTCTTACGGAAAAAATTGTGCTCACTTTTGGTAAATTATCCGAAATGGCTTTAACATACCCAGTAGAGTGACAATGAAAATCCTGAACATTTTGTTTCATCTCGGGCCACCCTTTCAAATGATTAATTTTAGCAAATCAATGAACACGTGTTTTTTGTTTTTTGAAATAAAAAGTTCTGAACCAATCTCTTGAGACATTCTTAATTACATTACCTCAAAAATATTTTCTATGGAAAAAATACGTATTCATTTATTTTTAAAGTAGATTAATTGTTAGGGGTAATCATTTTACAATACATAAAACTGCGACACTTATTGAACTAAAATACATCTGATTTTAAGAAATTGGAAAGGCTTACCCCCTGGGAAAAAAAGTTACCACATATTTTTTCTTCTTTCGACAAACTTAATTCTAGAACTCGCTCATGGCTTGAGAAAGATACAATTGACGTTTAAGGGCATGTGATATTTCCGCGTATGATAAATTGGGTTCAGTTCCCCCGGGTTTTTGTCCTCAAAAATTAAAATTGTTAAAAACTGAATTCGGAGATGTTATAAAATAGTAGAACAAGCATCTCCGAACTCTTTTTTAGAGGGATAAAATAAAAAAATGTATTCTGATAAATGAAAATTTTATGTACGTGCACTATTTTGAGGTTAGGATCAACTTTTCGCCACATACAAATTATTTATGAAATAAACTTTTCTAATTACCAACAAACAAGGTTAGTTTCGGGACATTAGTTTTTATGTTTTTTGGCTTGTAACACACATAACCTCAAAATACACTCTTCAATAAAATTTATCAAAATTAACTTTTTTCAATTATCCCACAAGAGAAGAGTTCGGGAACGTCCGTTAGCATGTTCTCTATCATTCCCCAAATTTTTAATACTAAATCTTCAATATTGTGGGAGAAAAGCCGGGGAAACCTAACACTGCTAAAATCGATATTTCCTAAGTATCACATGCCCTTAAGGCATATACTCTTTTTTTCATTGAAGAAAAATTATACGATATTTTTTTCCATAAGCTACATATCTACGATGTGAGACTCTTTGAAATACCTAAATTTACGATTTTTAGAAAACCTAATCTTTAAAGTATTTTTATATTCGAAATGCTTAGCCCCTGAGATTATACCACTTGAAAAAAGTCACCCCGTATTTTTTCTCTTTTCAATAAACTTATTTTTAGACCTAGCTCAAGGCTTGAGAAAGAAAGAATTGACGTTTGAAGCATGTACTATTATTTTTTTGAAGAACTAAAAATTATAGTACAATTTTTTTCATAAGATACAATTCTACGAGGTGGAATTTTCAAAATACCTAAATTTACGCTTTTTAAAAAATGTAACTTGTAGAATAATATTATATGCTAAAGTACCACCCCTTAGGAATTCTACCTTTTTGACAAAAATTTATTCCCCCTGCGTTCTTTTTTTTATAAATTTTTTTTGGGCCTCCCCTCAAGACTTATAAGAGAAAGAATTATCTTTAAAACCATATAAAATTATTTGTATTAAACAAGAAAAATTATGGAGTAACTTTTTGATGATGCCGCTGAACGTGGAATTGCCTTAACAACAAGTTAACAACATTTAACGCAAACTTTACAATACAGGAGGATCAAGTGCAGTTTCTACTTTAATTAGTAGAAAAAGAGCGAAACAAATGCCGCAATGCAAAAAAGTTACAAAATTATTCAGGCATTCAAACAAATTTTGAAAGTATTTTTTCACTAAAAAGATCTCTTATAATTGTTTATTATATGAAACATATTGTTGTCATAGTTAATGTAAATATAAAGTGTTAAGTAGGTATAAATACAATTTCTTGTTCTTCTGGTATCTTAAATTAATTATTTTAAATAGCTTACCATATGCAATTATAGTTCTTGGGAAAAAATACCCCGCAATTTTTCATTTTTAATAAAAATAATTTTCCATGCTTTAACAGATAATTCTTTCTCTCTTAAGACTTAAGAGGAGGCCCAAAATAATCTTATAACGAACAAAAGAAAAAACGGAGGGTAATATTTTGCCAAAAAGGTATAATTTTAAGAAGTGGTACTTAAGCATATAATAATATTCTACAGGTTACATTTTCCAAAAATCGTAAATTCAGGTATTTTCAAAATCTCACCTCATAGAGAAAATATCCCAAAAATGTTCCTTTTACCTCAATTCTATCTTTTTCAAGGTTCAAGCTAGTTCTAAAAATAAGTTTATCGAAAAATGAAAAAATACGTGGTAACTTTTTTCCAAGGGGTATAATCTCAGGGGGTAAGCCTTTCAAGTTTCTCAAAATCAGATGCATTTTTACTCGATAAATGTCGCAATTTTATATCTTTTAAAATTCCTACACCCGACAAGCAATCTGCTTTAAAAATGAATGAATACGTATTTTTTCTTACTAGAGCAAGCAAGCGCGAGCTCCGCGCGCGGTACAACACTTCCAGTTCTCTTCTATATAATTATTCTTGATATTTAAAAAAATAAGAAATGAATTATTCACTACCCCTTCTTTTTCAACCTAGACTATCCTTCGTGTGTCCATGTAAATCTTTTTCTATTTTTTTGTCAATGTAATCCCTCATACCTCACGTGGGAATTTTGAAAATCCAAAAAATGTACCAAAAAATTCCAGGGTATCTCAGGAACATCGAAGTTTCCGCCTTGTCTCATCTTTCTCAATCCCCTTATTCCAGCTGAGCCTATCTATGTCAATATTTTTTCTCTGTTTCAATGTGACATTCTCGCCTATCTTTCATCATGTTTATTTAGTCCAGACTGTGATAATATCTCTCGTCTATTCTTATCTATTGTCTATATTCCTGTATAAAAGACATAAATATATGTAGAATATAAAATCGTCCATCTATCTTTCTGAATCTTCTCCTTTTTATCCCAGTTCATCATTGTTTACCATTTTAAATCTTTTTCTCTATCTTTTAGAATGAATTTAGCCCGCCTATTATTTCAATTCCCCTCTTTTTTAGATCATGCAAGTCAATTTTGTTCTACTTTTTTGTCAAAATAATAATTGTATGTTTTTTTTCTTCAATTCACTTTTGAGTAAACCAGCCAATCCCTCGTCTATTTATTTCTACTTTTTCTATTCCTTTGTCAATACTTACCGCCTATACCTACTTTACAACCTCTTCATTTTTTCCAGCCCACACCATATCCCTTGTCAATTTTCATGTCTTTCTTTTTGTGATTATAACTCTCTACGTATCATGTTGAATCCTCTCTTTTCTATCTGTATCATTTTGAATCCTTTCTTTTCTATCTCAGCTCAGCATTGTTTATTCATGCCTATCTTTTTTCTGTGTATATCTTTCACATTAAATATAATCGCCCTATTATTTTATTCCCTTTTATGTAACTTAGTCTATAAAGGTTATCGCTAGTCTATTCATGACTTTCTTTTTTTATCCCTATGACAATATGAGTCTCCGCATATCTTCCTGAATCCCTTTATTCCTTTCTAGCACACATACTATATTCTACGTCAATCTGTTCCTATTATATCATTCTCCTTTTCACATTGATAATTATATGAATTATCATTTAGGAATAGAGTTCAAAACCTCTTCCACACAATCTTTTAAAATAATTTTCTTTTATTGTTTCAAAGAATAATAATATAAGGCTGTCTATTTATGTATAGTCAAATTTCGCAATTAAAAAAAAATGATTTTCTGAATAATCATAACTCCACTTTAATACAAAAATAAATAAATAAAAAATGAAGAAAAAAATGCATGAAATTTTGACAAAAATATTCCAATTCTTCTCAATTTTTTGTTGGAAAAATTCATTTGCAAAATAAAAAAAATAAGGCAATAAACGAGTTCGATAGAGGTTTTAATACTTGCAAAATCATTTTTTGAATTCCACAATTTTGTTTTGTGAAAAGACAGCCTCATAATGTCTTGGAGAACAAAAAATGCGAAACACGCAATAAAATATGTAGTGATATGTTCTGGGCATATTTTAGTATGACCAAAGAAAACATCATAACAACAGAATTCGTACTTTTTACGCACTAGAAGCATATTGTTCGCTTGACCAAAAAACGGTATTTTTCTGTTAGGAGTTGCGTTTACCGGCAAAGTATGACGTCACACAAAGTTACCCAATAGCATAAATATATGAATAATTTGATATTCCTGCATCTTTTGTATCATTAATGTAGCACACTCGACTCATTTAGACTTAATTTGCTATAACAGTGCCGCATTAATCTGAATTAAAAGGTATTTTTTTAAATGTCAAAATCAGCTCATTATGCAAAAAGTGAGGTTAGAAACTTACACTTCTCGGCTTCTCCTGTGTTGAGAGAAAATAACGGTGAATTTCACCTAATTTATAGCTAACTCGATTGAAAAAAAAATGTATATGTAATTTCAATTTGTTAAGTATTGCATTAATTTCTTCATAATTAAGCAATAAATTTGGACTCTTGAAATTTGCGCCTACTTGAATGCCACTATTTGACATTATTGACTTATCGAATCTTGCTCTTGACAGCTGACATTGCGCAAAGCTAGCAAAGCCAATCTCACGGGGGACAATCTAACGCAAATGATAATGAAAATAGAACTGAATCAAGATGAAGGTTACGTGTTTTCCTATATAGGATTTCCACAGAAAAGATTTTTGAGGTTATATAATTTAAAATGTCTTGAGGGATAGATAAGAATTTTTTTATTGAAAAAAACACGTTTTCATTTATTTGCTAAAAGTAAACATTCGAAGAGGTGGCCCGAGTTGCTAAAAAACATTTATGATTAATTATTCTTGTGCACTATCCGCGCGGGAATTGCGGGAAAAAAGTTATCGGTTCCTCGATCGATGACGTGTCCGTGAAGGAAACTTAATTTCCCTCACTAGTGGAAAAAGTAAGCGAGATAAGTGAAGTCAGCGTGGAGGAAGCGCAATTCAATAGTAACGCTATCGGACGTGAGCTGTGGGAAACGCGTTGACAAAGTGAAACAAAACCAAAAAACTGAAGTTGATAATCCGTCAATCAATTGCAGAATGAACTTCGTTGTCTCTCAACTCGCTCCAAAGCCGCATTCCCGTCTGCAGTAATTGAACAAAATATCGTATGTGTTAAAATTAAAACCCTCAGCTCTCTCAGGACTCAATATATGCAACAATTTAAACAGACAAATGTAATTTTAATGACAATTATCATACTTTACAGACCGCTCTTTTTCGTACACGTTCTCGCTCAATCGCTCAGCCACGAACAACCTCCTACCTCCTGCCCTTTCTACTTCCGGTTCTCGTATTTGCTATTCATTTTTCAACTATTCCTTTAAAATCAACTTCCGTTTTCCAATTACAACTTATAGAAATAGAACACATTGAGAACACATTAAACTTAACCCATTAACGACCAAGAACTACAATTTTTTAACTTACTCGTATGTTCAAGCCTCATTCTCATGACTGAAAAAGAGACAATTCCAAACGAAAATCATGTTTCCTTATAGTTTTGGGTATGCTCTTCAAGAATCCGTGGTCAGAATTGAGTTTGATCCAGTAGGATATCCATTATGGCGCCAAATTTGGAGAAAAGTACCAAAAAATCGGAATTTTTTTTTTCATAATATTTTTCGACCCAAAAGGGTATTAGGACTCGACCCTAACTATGATCAACGGTGATCGGAATAGTTGAAATGCAAGAAAAAACTTGTCTCACTGATCTCAAAGAGCCATACCCTTCGGCAGATCCAATATGGCGGACATGAAATTCTGGAAACTCGACGATTTTCGCACAACTGTGTACTCGGAGGTTCTCGTGGTCGCTGATTATGAATTTGACATCGAATTTTCGAAATTCAAAACGGCGGACATGAAAATTTGGAAACTCGACGATTTTCGCACAACTCTGTACTCGGGGGTTTTCGGGGTCGCTGATTATGAATTTGACATCGAATTTCCGGAATTCAAAATGGCGGATCCAATATGGCGGACATGAAATTTTGGAAACTCTACGATTTTTGCACAACTCTGTACTCGAGGGTTTTCGGAGTCGCTGATTATGAATTTGATATCGAATTTTCGGAATTCAAAATGACGGACCCAATATGGCGGACATGAAATTTTGGAAACTACGATTTTCGCACAACTCTGTACTCGGGGGTTTTCGGGGTCGCTGATTACG
>JAUMHM010000051.1:2031765-2045032 GCA_032362435.1 Melikaiella ostensackeni | reverse complement strand
AATTAAATATTATATTCAGGGGGCGGCAAAATTCATTTTGCCTAGGGCGGCAAATTCTCTTGAGCCGGCCCTGATTATTAGTGACAATTTTGTGTTTAAAATAATAATAGTACATGATGATTTATTTCATTCGCTCAAGAAGACGCTTCTGACGTGGATAATTCTTCAGTATTCTCTTCTATCGAGGAAACCGCAGAAAGAATGACTATTCGGATATCGGCACAGAATTGTCTCTATGACTTGATGAAGCTCTACAATGAAGAGAAGATGGTAAGTACCTCGGACGAAAATGCGAAGCTGGCCTTCGTCGCATTTCGCTCCGCGTTGAAAATGTTGGAAGAGAAACAGCAGCTCGTTTAAATAAGATTTTATTTCGAACTCGGAAAATCTGGTACAGGGACTTATGAAATGTTATTGCTAACTTTATTTTTGCTTTGAGTGGTTTAAGAGGTTTAAAGAAAGTCGGACCTCAACTCATGACAATTCACGATCCAGACGACCATCAACGTTCGGTAGTGAACATTTTGTTCCTACCTTTTTGATTTTTTTTTGTTTCTATGGTCCAAAAAGGCAATCAAGCATTCTGTATTGAAGTTCTGAAACGATTGAGAGATATTTGTCGCGAAAACCCGGAGAAATAGAAACCCAGCGTGTGGGTGTTGCACCACGACAACTCGTCCGCGTACACAGCTCGCACTGAGGTGTTTTTAGAAAAAAAAATCCTGTTGTTTAACAGCCATCCAACTCACCTGACGTGGTTCTTGTTGACATCTGGCTGTTCCTTCAAATTAAAATGATACTGAAAGTAAAGATATTCAATGACATAGAAGCTACAAAAGAAAATGCGACGAGTCGCCTGAAGAGCATCCCAAACAAATTTGTCTAAAAAATATTTTCAACCATGGCAGAATCTCTGGCATGAGTGTATCGGTTCCCAAGGACAGTACTTTGAAGAAGATTAAAAGTTTATACCAATAAACAATCAAGTTTTTTTACACAATCAGACTCGATACTTTTTGATCACACCTCGTATTTTTGCAGGGAGAGGACCGTTTGGTTCCGTATTCGGAATGAAACAAGCTTAATAAGCAGGATAAATTTATTATTTTCGGACAAATTTTGGAGCATTTTATTTTGGTATTGGAAATTACCCGCTTAAGTGACAATTTGAAAACAATGAAACATCGTCAAATTCTGAAATAACATTCAAAGTAGGCTTTTGATTACTCTTCAATAAAAAGTTACTTTATGAATACTTTAATTTAAAAGTTTATCGGACATGGCACATTTGGCTCTCAAAAAAGTCAATTTTTTTAAGTCCATATTGTGTTATGTCCAAAGAGCCTTTTGATTTTTGCTCAGTTAAACAATTAATTGCATCAAAATGTATTTCAGTGCGTTCTTTGTTACATATGATTTGTAATTTCTAGAATAAATTTGATATTTTAAAAAATTTAATTAGGGTATAATATCATCAAAACTTAAAGCCTCATTATCTCAGTTTGACAGTCAGTGGACATAGCGCATCCTAACTCTCATGCGAACTGATACACAAAACCCGGCTGGATCCTTAACTAGTTCCCATACATGATTCTTCGCGGCCATTCAGGATGTCCATGGACATGTACATTGTACATGTTCCCCTAAGGTTTCCCTCGGATTCCTCACATTTTCCTATACATCTACTACAATCAACACTTTCTCACAAGAGAAATGAATTGTCAAAACTATAAGTCAGCGTTAACTTCCAACCGTGAAATAAGCTTTGACGGCTGGCTATTGCGTCGGCTCGCTGCTTTCGACATCCGAAATATTGCTTGATGTTTCAGATTTTTATTTTGATAGCTCTGCTATCGCGGAATAAATAAATAATAAATTATTTATTACTTCTCGTAACTTTAGCAACGAAATGGTCAGAGAAAGCCAACCGTTAACAATGTTTATAACCCCCTTCGGTCGACTGATGTTTAAACGTCTTTCTTTCGGAATTAATTAAACGACGGATTACTTTACAGAAATTTACTCTGCTGTACCATCAGGTATATCTAACATGAGCATCCACGCATATGACGTGCTAATTCACACCGAAGCAATAGAGTATGCTTCGCCAGTAAAAAAAACTAATTAGAGCAAATTGAAGCGAAGGAACGTCTTTAAATGCGTTCGAATCTTGTTTTCTGATTCCTTTAAACGAACTGAGATGCATTTAGAAGAATTGAGACAGCGCGAATTGAATGCGAATAAAGTCATCTGAAGGCGTGATCGCAGTCATTTCGAAAAAATTAATAAAAAGTGCATTCATCGACACTCAAACCAGCGATCCCTCGTGTATCAATCCAGAGTACCCCCACCAAGCTACGGGACTATTTGCTAAACAGTTATAACGAATCTTTTATGCTCCGAACGTTGGTTATCTTCTTACAAATTGAATTGATTAAATCAACACTTGACGAAATTCGCCAGCACGAATTAGGCTCAGTTCGAGTGTGGCTTTCACTCTTCCGAACTAAAAAGGATTAAACAGTCTTGAGCAGCAGTATTCGCGCTGAGGAATTCAGGCGAATTGGAGTTCGACTTCAAATCTCAGGAATTAACATGAATTGGCTGACACAGAAATTAATTCGTGCTGATGCTTTCAAATGAATTAGGTTGCCTAAAAATTTTTTGCCGAATAGCAAATTTGAAGATTAAATGACCTCTTTCCGAATTTATGCGAATACACACAATTCTCCAAATCTTGTTTGTCGTGAAGCGAGATTCGCGAGGGCTCCTAGCGTCTTTTCCTCAAATCGCCTTAATTAGTTTATTTTTACTGAGTCGGCAATTGTTTTACGGCATTCAGGCGATTTTAAATCCAAAGCCAACTCCTAATTATTCTTCGGCATTCATGCTTCTCTGATCTCCTGATTTCTCAGTGACCGCGGCTTCAGAGCGCTCCCAGTAAATGTACTACTGTCTTGGAGCCAGACACTAGCAGCAACGCCTAGACATATCAGGGCGGTGAGCAGTTAAAGACGCGTTCACACTTACGCCCTCCTTATATTATTTTATACAATAAATGAATGAGCAATTAAATTCATGCGAAAATTCTGGTAAAATACATCCCACGAGACCTTGAACCGCAACGAAATTCCTTGATCCGATCCACGTGTCGTGTCCACTAATCAGTGATTTTTAGCGCTACCGAGTCAAAATAAGTGAGGGAAACCACACGCCAGTTACTGTGAACAATACCAGTGTACAAGCGCCAAACGAATTCCACTTCTTGAAACCGGACGCGTGGCCTATCTGGATAGAACGATTTCAACGTTACATTTCGTCGCAACCTTTCTGCGAAAAAATTGACTCATTATGTGATACTATAGGTAAAAGATCAGAAGAGATCCTCGCGCAGATCTATCCTTAGATGCCCAAGATGCGACTCTCCAAAATGTCAAAGCAAGATTCTTTCGTAACGTCTTTATACTCGCTAGCGGAAACATTTTAGTATGGCGATTTCAAGGACATGCTGATCCGTGACCGAATAGTGATTGGAATTCGGGACATTAGGATGTCTGAAAGGTGGCAACTCATGCCCGTCCTAATTCTCAATCAGGCTGTTACTATGATTCGACAAACTGAAATGCAATCGAAGCAAAACAAAGAGCCGCGTTTCTGTACTGATGCACGAGAAAGGGTCAACAAAATTTCTCACACAAATAGACGAAGTAGCCAACAATCCAAACCAAGCACTAGATCTCAGGAGGGCTACGAGAAATGTTATCGATGTGGACTCCCAAGGTACAGCGAAGGACAAAAATGCCCAGCTGCAAAGTCTACATGCCGGAATTGCAAGAAAATCGGCAATTCCTCGGATCAATCACATCGGTGAAGGAAGCGACCAACCCTCGACAGCGCCATCAGAAAAAAGCTGTTAGCGACAACGACGCCATGGAAGCAGCGTACCTCAGGTCAATTGGTCGTGAGTCAAAAACTTAAGTCAAGAACTTTTATAAAAACATAACTTTGGATATGGACACGGGTGCTGATGTCCGTTGCGTTCCTCCGAAATGCATTCCGATTAGTTTCAAAAATAATATTAGACCCACAGACAAAATTAATTTCGGCCCAGATGGTAGAAGACTACCAGTTACAGGTTATGTTGATCTTTGTTTAAGATTAAGTCCAATAACCAAAAAACGCAGTGTTTATATGTATAATTAAGGGCTTAGATAGAAAATTCCTTGTTAAATACGAAGATTATAATTTTGATTTGATAAAGACCACCAAGAATGTACGACTACAAAAGAATTGCCTTCGGTTTTAAAAGGTTCGCGCCACCTCAATAGAAAGTTAAACATTGAACTAAAAGAAAATGCGGAACCCTTCCTCCTTTCCGTACCAAGTAATACAGCAATTCCGGTACTTCCCATTCTATTATAAGAAATGCAGCACTTAAAAAACTAGACAAAATTACACCTGTCGATTTACACACAGAATGGTATAGCTCATTGTTTGTACACCTGAGTAAAACAAAGACGGCACGAAAGGTATCCGTCTATGCTGCGACTACGACGTACTCAATAGTTATGTAAAAAGATCAGTACATCCTATACCAAAGGTGGACGCATTGCTAGCACGGATAAATAATTCTAAACTTTTTTCTGGTCTCGATGCCAACTCTCGTTTCCATCAAATCAAATTGGCCAAATAAAGCCAAAAATTAACAATGTTCATAACCATAACTATCAGGAATACCTAACATGAGCATCCCCAGATGACGTGCTAGTTCACACCGAGACAATAGAAAAGCACGATAAAACGTTGCGACCCATTTTAGAACAATTCGAAAGAGAAGGAATAACGCTAAATAAAGACAAATGTGTTTTCGGCGTAAAACAAAGAGATTTTTTGTGTCACTGGTTCTCGAATCATTGCAGAGAAATATTACCAGAACGCGTCGAGGCCATAGTCGGTTTCCAATAACCAAAAGATGAAGAAACTTTGATACAATTTCTTGGAGCCGTCAATTGTGCGGGCAAATATATACCAAATAAATAGCACATTTTAAGAAGACTCCCGACCGAAAAAAGATACAGCCAAATTGAAAAAGAGGGCCTAGCTTCAGTTTTTGCTACAGAAAGACTTAGCAACTACATTATACAGTGTCGAATCAACGCTTGAAACGGATCATATAAATCCTTACTCAAAACATTAAAAACAAAACCTATACATGTAATGAGCGAAAATTGCAACTTACTCGAGCAAATACATCAATATGTAAATTTTATTATACAAGGCTTGCCAGCCTCGAAAGGCGCGATGAGCAAAAGTTTAACCACGTTTGTATTCAATTAAAGAAATATTGCTTAAACTCAAGGCCGTCTAAGATTCATCTCACAAATGGCTTATTACCTTATTATCAGTTTAGAGACAGCATATCGTGCGTCGCAGGATTTCTACTTTATAATTCACGAGAGTTCAAATTCATTTATATTCCACTCAACTCAAATCTTGCTAACGGTATACCAAATATTTTAGATAACCAGGAACCACCAATTGGCGATCAAATCGATAATCGACAGGAGCAAAACGAAATCACTCAGTTGCTAGAGCAGAGGCCAGATCGCGTGCGAAAACCACCAGTTAGATTTGAAGATTATGTTTGTAACCTGATATAATGTACTAATATACTACGTATACCTTCGATAAAAATAGGGAGGATGTTGAGGGAACGCGCTTTAAGGGTGCCCCCAGTAAATACCCTATTGGCTTGGAGCCAGGCACTAGCAGCAACGCCTAGTCGTGGCGGCGGGCACCTAAACATACGTTCACGCTTACGCCCCCGTTATATTATTATGTACAATAAATCTTTTTTATCCTCATTTGCCAAATAACACAACAAATAGCCCCTCGGAAATCTTTGAAATCTGCAAACATAATGTACGCTGAAATGTCTAGTCGACAACCGCTCGTTAATTATCACTCGCTAGTCAACATAACTTTCCGGTAAGAAGAGAAGAAAAGAAAAAATTTCTGATTTTTAGATTTTAACGTAAAACTGCGATTTATTCTAATTTATTAAATACGCGATTTTTCGATCAGTCGCTCGTGCGATGTGAACAGTAAAGTACAAGTTTAGAGCGCTTGCGTCGAAGCTGAAAATGCTACGAATTCGATACTCAACTCACTACTCGATCCACCTTTGTTGTTGAGAATCAGTAAGGAAAAATATTCAAAATTAGATTTAAAAAGTTGTACAAATCTAAAAACTCATAGAAAAAACGATGACCGAGATATGGAGCGGAAGACCCAACATAAGAGAGAAGATACCAGAGAATATTTCTGCGACAAAGTTCAACTTTGTGCACAGTTGAACTTGGATTTCTTGGAAATAAAAATTATCTTCTTCCACGCGCTTTTTTCAATATTTTTTAGTGTTTTAAAATATTTTTTCCGTGCATTGAGTATTTCCCCTATTGACAACGCAATTCACGATTTTATTGGTAGCATTTTATCTTGTGTAAAACATACATTTTTCAAAGGCCTTAGTTTAAAAAGAAAACAAATTTTCTAAATTTACGCAGCAAATTTTAACAGTTTTTGTGGATCAACCCTGTAAGTGTTTCAATTTAGACCTCGAGAGTCCTTTCGAAAGCAGTCGCTAACGTACTGTGTCGCGAAACAGATAGCTCTTCTAAAAAATATATTAGAAAATTCTGTATGATTTTTGATAAATTACCGGGAAGTTATTGACAGTTTCGGAAATTCACGGAAAGTTTCAGAAATTTGTGGAAATTTACGGAAACTTTCGAAAATTTATGGAAACTGTTGGGAAAGTTGTGGAAACTTTTGAAAATTTGTGGAGGATCATGAAAATTTGTGGAGAATTCTTCGAAATTTATGGAAACTTTTCAAATGTATGAAAGGTCTTGGAAAGTGAGATTTTTAAAAATGAAATTTTTTAAATGTAAATTCATAGAAGTATCTAAGCTTGCTAAGTTTTTATTCGCGGTTGAGATTTATTATCACATTTTTGGAGCAATGAATGATCTTTTTCTATTTTGGAGACCAACCTGCAGGAGACTGGTGCCCTCCTTAGTGTACAACACAAGTCGATCATAACCTCTTTGGTTCTGGCTTGGTGATAATTCTATACGTATAAAAAATTTGATACATGCATTTTCAAGATACTGAAAACATAAAAACAACAAAAAAGACAAAACTCCAATAAGGGACCTCTAAATCATATCCGATTTTCAATTTTTCGACTAAAGATGTACGATCTAGGCTAGTATGCGTATTCAGTTTCAAAAATCTTTTTTTTTCATCGCCCTAATGTCTATAGAAGGTCTATAGAAGGCCGCTTAATGTGCATTGTGCAGGATACACTAAGACTTTATGGGTTGGGTAATTTTTTTAGAAGTTACATTCCACACTACGCGGAACTTATAGCTCCAATAAGCGATTTGCTTCGGAAAGATAAAAAGTTTTACTGAAAAGAAAAAAAAGAAGACATTTTTCAACGAATGAAAATAAAATTGGAATCGAAATCTGTATTAGGGATATATAATCCCAAAGCGAGTAGGACAGAACTGCGTACAGATGCATCAGCTGACGGCTTAACAGCAATGTTATTTCAGACGAATCCAGTTGAGGACCTGCATCTTATCTATACAATTAGCAGATGAACTTCTGACGCAGAACGAGATTATCACTCGAGTAAATTAGAGCTGCTTGCGATCGTTTAGGCAGTAGAAATTACGGCCACTTAATTGGGATACATTTTGATATCTACACACAAAAAAATCCTATTCAAATACGAAACTTGAACGGGCAAAATTGGTCTGAAGTTCGTCTAATATTTGCTTGAACTCATAGATTTTTTAGCGCGGCAGATCTTTACAATACCAAAGCATAAGGCGCGTGGCAATACTGCTCGAGCGTATGCTTTATAAGCAATATCGCTGTGCGAGAAAAGCTTTCACTTGATCGTGCTAAGTTTGCAAGAAATCCTTGGGATTCCGGTGTGGGATGCTCGCGACGGAGGTCTTAGGCTCATCGCGCATGCGTTCCGCGGACTCTAACTTGCAAGACAAAGCTGCCAGTAAGCGTGGCCTAAGACCTTCGTTGCAAGAAAACCCTCACTGAAATCGCAAGAACTTCTTGCATGCTTAAGATGCACGAATTCTGGCTAAGATAACAAGAAAAAAACCTGCCACAAACGCATTAGAGGTGCTCATGCTATTATACTTCAATTTTTTTCTACGTGCACTGATTGTCAAGCGTTCATTTATGTGAATTTTGCAAAAACAAAAAATCATCAGATCGTCCAATGGCTTAATTCCTTAGCCGACTATGATTATGTCGTTTACCTTAGGAAATGTGAGAAAATGCAGCATGTGGACGCACTCTTTCACGCACAAGCCATGCGAAAAGCAATTGCTATAAAATATCTCGATTCTCAGTGATTTCAGAATTTAAAGTATTGTAGTGCGAACTGGCAATCATTTGTACTTTAAGGGAATGAAACGTTATATTAAAAAACATGTAAAGTCGTGTCGACTGTATTTTGATAAAAAATAAGGTGGGGAAACAGGCAGAAGAACTGCATACGATTCCTGCGCACAAAAAGCGTTCGAAATCGTAAATATATACCATTTAGATTCTTTCGTATCTATTCCTCGAAGAAACAAATGTCAGCAGTGATTTGTAATTTCACGAAGTTTGTACAATTGTACGCGGTTCGAGATATTACTGCGCACATGACTGTTAGGAAATTGAGAGAATTTATTAATAGATTTGGTGCTCGCGTTAGAATTATTTCAGATAGAGGTACGTTGTTTACTGCGAAACGATTTGAAGCATTTTGTCAAAAATACGGAATTCGACACACACTGACGTTTTAAGAATGGTAGATATAACGTGAGCGACAATAAAACGTCGGCCAGTAAAACCTATTTCGTCAGGAGTGTCAACAAAGGTTCATTCTTGTTTTGGAAAACCATTGGTAATAACGAAGGAACTACCTCCAGATACGTACCGAGTTCAAAAGTGAAACGCGAAATCCGGTGCAAAATATATCAAAATCGCGCAAGTCAATCAGTTGAAAATTTGGCGCTGAAATAAGTTAGATGATGTTAGGGATAGGGAAGATTTTAATGAAAGTTCAAACGAAACTAGTTTTATACAATAAAATGTAAATAATCAAGTGGGCGTAGTGAAAATATTAAATAACTGTTCAAAGTTTTAGGAATAAGACTAGAACACTTAGTTTATAACTCAAAACTAAATTTTGTAGGCTAAAAATTTCAGATTGGCCAAATGTTGGAAACGTATTTAATTAATATTATATTACCAAGTTTGTAGTTATAACTTGAATTTAAATGACGTGTGAGTTTGCGAGTCAGATGTTTTTAATATGGCCGAATAGAACAGACGGTTCGAGTTACAGGCAAATGTGTCGTTAGATTTAAAAAGATTGGTCGGTTAGAGTTTTGGCGAAATATCACGTAAATATAGGCAAGTGTATCGTTCGATATTTGTAATGAGACAAGTTATGTATTTTCAACCTAAAGAATAAAGTTTATATTTGTTGTCAAGCAAATTGAATTATAACAGTTAGGAATACATCAAAATATCTCATTTTTTTTTATTAGTTTGAATGTCTCTCTACTCTCGCAATTATAGATGAAGACATGAGACTGACAACTAAATTAAGACAAAAAATGAATTTTTGAAGGATGAAAAAAACATTTCTGTGGTAGGCTTTGAAATATAAAATTCTGACAAACTATAATAAAAATGTGTTTCTGCGTGGGAGGAGGAAAAAGCGATCTTTATCTAGTTTTTATCTCATAAAATTTGAAACTGCGTATTGCCTGAGAAAACCACGAAAATGTAGTAAAGCTTTTTTTTAGCCTGTCAAATATGTATGTACAAAATAGGTATTCCTTCATATGCCAAAATGTCGGGAAACATAATCGTGTATTAATACTACTGAAGTATCAATGCATATTTATATTATGTTGTGGTGTTCAGCGTCAATTCTATAACTGTAGCGGTGGTTCAGGGGAAAAGTTGCAGGTTGAAATCTTGACACAGCGCGTTTTCCTTGCAGCCTACAGTTTATGTCATTATTGAACACGAAATGAAATAACAAAACATCCAATCTGTAACCTTAGACAACTAATTTACTATACATACATATTATTTTGATCGAAAATTGCTTCAATTTCTTGGGTTAGTACATTTTTTGTTTATACTAAACTCTGAAAGTTTTCAGTAATATCACTAATTAATTTTTCAAACAATGTACACATCCGATGTAAAATGTGGCATGCATATACTGATACAGCAAAAACGTTTTCGAATCAGTAGGATCGGATATGAACAAATTTTTTTCATGCAGATATTGCTTTTGGAGACGCATTTTCGCTACCCTATCACTGATTTGAAAGCATCCTTACTGTATACTTTTTTTAAAAACAAATATATGTATAACCGTTGTTATTAATATACGTTTGTATACTGTACACAATCAGTTTACGTGCTAGTTTTCTCGTAGTCCTCGACACTGAACTTGATTCAATAGCAATAAGTTGATTTCCCCCTTTTATGTCAAAAAAGAAAAACTTTACTGCTTTCAAAGCATAACTTTGCTATATCTCCCTTTTTACATTTATCGGAATATCGAAGGTGTAAGAAATCTCATTTTATTTATTTGCTCATTATTAGTGCGTACCATTCTCTCTCACTTTTATTCTCTCTTACAAGATTAAACATTTGGTTAAAATTGGTAAAATAGTATGTTACTTGTGCGCTTCATTGCCAATTACTTTCATGTAGCTGATAATATATCGTTTCGTTTTCCGTACAAAAGAGTCTATCAGCACGTTTCGGATACAACGACATTTCGAGATGGCCTCCAAATCCGCTGCGTGACAGCAGATGGCGGTGCCATTTTGAAATGACGATAGGCTAGTGCGTATCCGAAACGTGCTGATAAGACTTTTTTGTACAGGGAAATAAACAATAGCGCACTGTTTGTAGAAACCATCGATATATACTATGTGTATATTATATGCATTAAGGTGTACGGAAAAAATAAAATTCTCCGTTCGAAGTTCTAATAAGGATCAAAACTTTTTTTTGAGAGTCAAAAACACTCCACTAAAGATTCATTTCAAAAAAATTTCTTCTGTCTTCGCATCGTAGATATAGTCAAAAATAACTAACAGCGACACACTTTTTATTTAAAGGTTAAAAAAATTTTTTTGTGAGTTAACTTATCAGAAAAAGCATTTCGGAGCAAGCGGATTCATATCTGTATGCCGATAAAGCCATTAAAATATTTTTTATCCTGCCTAAACGATCTTGAAAATGTTCAAATAGCTGTGAATTCAAACTCGGGTGTTTCCTCTTTTTTTTTATTTATAATTGTATGGTGCTCATTTGATGAGCACTTTGCTTCCTCATTACAAACAATTAGAAAATATTTTTGCTTTCTCATAGAGGATGCATGAATGATTTTTATTTTATGATTTAAAATTAATAATAGAAATATTTTTAAATAAAATATGGGGGGTGGGGTGCTTTGATGGGGCCCACCCACTATGAAAAAAAAACCAAATAGGTCAATCGATTTGTTTCGAATTAAGGATTCTTCTTTATCCTTACATCAACTTTGAATTATATTAATGCAAAAAGTTTTATGGGAAACAAAATTTGTTCAAACATGAATGACCGTAACTTCCTTACTCTTGAATAAAATGTATTAGTATTATAGGCCAATCCATTCGCCTTAAGTCAATGGATCTTTTATGTTCTTGCATCAACTTTGAATTATGTAAATGAAAGAAGTGTTACTATAAAAAACCCATTTGGAAAATATTATTAAGTGCTAAAAAAAATTCAACAAATATTTTTAGAAATCTTTGGGTGAGTTTTGGGATATTAGTGGTGAAAATAAGCCCTCCAAATTTCATCAATATATCTCCAACCGTCTTCAAGTGACCGTTTTCACAAAAAGTGTAATACACACACACGCACCCCGTTGAATTAAAGGAATTACAAATTTTTCGAAAATGTTACCATTACAAAGCTTCCTCTATGAGGAAGCAAAAATCGACTTTTTCGCTATTTTCTTAGAGTTACATCAATTTTCTCGACTATCTGCCAATAGAATCTGTGATATACGTTATCGGGAATGTATTTATAATATATTGTAACAATAAATGACGAAAATTTAAATTAAAATAATTTTTTTGTAACGCATGCACGGAATGTTCGATTTTCGAGGCAAGATTAATCTTTTTAGATGTTGCGCTTACGCGTTTCGATTCAAAATTACTTTCCAAGACTGCCGGAATCGTAACCTCATTTCATTATGAGTTGACACTTGACAGAGTGACTGTGAGTTGTGCATAGTAATTAAACCAACTCGAAGTGATAATTTACTATAAATTACTGATAAATTACCATAAATTACCGAAAATTTTTGTATTTCTTCCGAAAAGTTTTGGATACCTTAAATTTCAATAATTTCCAAAATTGCTGGAAAATCTGTTTTTACTGTTTCTCAAATCGAAAATTCCCTACATTTGTCACAAAAAATATCGTGTGCAACAGGTGCTGAAAGTAGGCAGTTGTAACTCTTGTGAAGTTTACAGTACTAGCCATCGGCTCATCTTCGGGTCGTTTACGGTTTGTCTTCGGCTCGTTTACGGCTCGCCTCCAACTCGCCTCCGACTTGCCTAGAACTCCCCTTCGATTCACCTCTATAGCACAATACACTATTCTTGGCTCTGAATTATAAGAAAATATGTAAAAGTGACGTACTGCTTTTTACTTCATCATAAAACGAATTTTCAATATCAAAAGTAAGTGAAAATGTTTTTCACTGTATCTAAATTTGTGTTGGTATAGCGGGGAATCGATTGACATTCATTTTTTCTTTTTCCTGAGCGTTCGAGAAATTTATTGAGAAATTTATTTTAAAAAAATTGTAATAGATTTCTCACTACACAAACACAAATTTAGGTTGTGACGTGGCAAATTTTTGGCCACCCACTTTGCTATTTTATTTAACTTAATTTACAGCGAACTGTTTCTTTCCGTCACGGGGCGCGACACTCCAAAGGCATATTTTAAGTTAATTTTAAGAATTTGAGCGCTCATTGCGTTTTTGTTTATTTTTGTTCATGACCTTAACCTCGGCTTCATCCTCAACGAGGGACAACGAGGGATTTTGGAACTCTGAGTGCACGCAGAGAACTGAGATTTGCTT
>JAUMHM010000051.1:1982988-2000796 GCA_032362435.1 Melikaiella ostensackeni | reverse complement strand
TTAACATCAACCTTTTATTTTAGTTTTTTTTTGTTTTTATTTATTAGAATAACAGCTAGTTTTAGAATTGAACTGTAGTCTATTTGTATGAATCAGATGATTCTCAAACAAATAAAGCACTACTCTCGCTCGAAGTGGTGCAGGAGTGAGGGTCCCTCTTTTTTTGGAATTATATTTCCCTAGACCGCCGTACGCGGAATTAAATCGAAAGGTTGCTGTATTGGTTTGTAATTTTAAGACACAAAATACTATAGTATTATTTTGTTCATAGAACCCTGAATTGTTCAAAGTCTTTTTTTAAGTAAGCTAGAAAGATGAGGAGTAAGAAGAGATTTGATATTTACGACCGGGAAAGAACCGGGAAACGACTGGGAATTCGTTAGGCGAAAATTAGTATTTCCCCTGTCGTTCTAATGCCGTTTCAAATATCTTTTATCATACACATGTTCCTGAAAAGTTTCATCGTTCATCATATAGATTCCATTTCACGCGAATATCAATTGCACGTGCGCGTGTCGTCCTAAATTGCAAACTTTATATTCTACACGTGGAGATCATAACTTTTTTATTGAACATAATTGAATCAGGTTTCTAGCACGCGAAAATTTCACTGCCCAATTAGTGGAGTGTTTTTTAGTTTGAAAGACCGTGTTTTGAAATTAAGTTTCCTTCAGATATTGAATTTATTGTGATTTAAACAAGAATAATTTTGTGTGCTCTTAAAATAATATCCAAATCAATATTAGTACAGACCCCAGGCCTCGGACTTACGGCACTTTTAACACTTTTTTACACCTTTTTTTTAACGATGCAACTACAGGGTGTCCAGCGTGTGGGAAAAGCGTGACAATCGGGTTTTATACGAGAAATTTTAATTTTAAAGACTTAAACATTTTTAAAGCAATTTAAAAACATATTTAAGATTCCAAGATGTTGGGCGGAATTTCAAAAGATCTCTAAGGATTGTACAAAATTTAAGGGATTTTGAAAATTTCAAAGGATCTTGAAGAATATATTGTATTTTACAAGATTCCGAGGAATTTCATGAGATTTCAAGTAAATTGGAAGATTCCTTAAGAAAAAAAATGAACAAATGAAATTCAGAATAAATCAAAATTTAAATTTCTCTATAAATTCCAACATTCAAATTTTATTACGAAATTCTTGGAAATTAAGAAAAAACAAGAATCTGAAGATCAAATTTGGATAATACACTTTTAAGTGTCTCCATTCAAATTAAAAAAACCAAAATAAAGAGAAAGAAAAGAATAAGAAAGTAACCTCCAGATCTCCTTTTTTCTTTTGTTCTTTCGTATTTTTTTTTAAATCACAATAAAAAAACATTTTAAGAAAATATACCAACGTTTCGGTGCTCATTGATAGATTTTTGTTAATGTTTTTTCATTGTGATTGAAAAAATAAATAGAAAAAGAAGAGAGAAAGAAGGAGGAAGGGGATTTGGAGGCTGCTTTATTTTTGTTTCCTCTTTCTTTATCCATTTACTTTTTTTTTATTCAAATGAAGGCATTTAAGAGTTGTGATGCCCAAATTTGATCGTTAGATTCTTTGTTTTTCTTTAATTTCTAAGAATTTCGTAGTCTTATTCCTTAGATTATGAAAAATTTCTATAGATTTAATGGGATTAAAAAAAAGACATTTCCCTAGGTATTTCAGAGGACTTCAACAGAATTTTAGGATTTTTCATAGAATTCAGTCGACGTATTTCAAGGGATTTCAAAGCTTTTAGGGTATTCTAAAAGATTTCAAGATATTTCCGAAAATATCAAATTTTTCAAGGGACTTCAAGGGGCTTTAAGAGTTTTTATGGGGTTTAAAGGATTTCAGGTTTCATCATTTTTGAAGGAATTTTGGAGGATATAACAGATTTCAAGATGTTTCACGGTATTTCACTCGGTTTTTTATGGGATTTAACCAAATTTGAGAGATTTTTATCAATTTCAAGGGATTTCAAGGGCTTTTTAAAAGTTTAGGGTATTGTAAAAGATTTCAAGGAATTTAACGAGATTTGAAATTTTTCAAGGGTTCTCGAAGAATTTCGTAGGATTTTGGAAAATTTCTAAGGATTTTAAAAAGATATCCAGGATATCAATGATATCAAAAATGTTCCAAGGGTTTTTTTTATGGATTTCAAGGGATTTAGGATGATTGACGAGTTTTCCAGGAATTTTCAGAGGATTTCAACAGGTTTCAGGAGTTTTTGAAGAATTTCAAGAGATCTCAAATCTTTTAGGGTATTTTAGAAGATTAGAAAGGATTTCACACGAAAATAGTTAACTCATTGATTTATTATTCAAAAAAATGCACGACACTATTTTGCAACTATTTTTCCAAATTTATGCTACTATTGACACTTGTTTAATTTCTCAAATGAGTTCAAGGCCTGAGACTCAATAATAACCGACTTTAATTTTTCAAAGTTGAAATCAAATTGATTGACAATTTGATTACAAAATAGAGACCATAATAAATTATAGGCGAGATAAATCTCGGGTCTCTTTTATATCTCACTTAAAATCTTTTCATCTTATTTCATTGTCATTTTCTTTTTACGAGGACTACAAACCACAAATCAATTTAGCGTTGTAATTTTTAATTTATTCCAATTTTCTTCCTTAGATTTTTTAAGGCTCTCGCAAAATTCAATGCAATCAATATGCATTTTTAATGCATTAACCTGAGCGCAACTAACATAAGACTGAATATGTCATGATAATTTTCTGCATCAGTATTACGATTATTTGTACAATTAAAGTGTACAATCATTAAACATTTCATTTTTATTGTAGCTATAAATTGATCGAGCTTCATTTCTGGTACAATTTCAACACATGGACTGATACTCAATTTGGAACTATGGGTCTAGCAATGAATTTGTATTTAAAAAAACGTTCTTTTTTAGTTTTCACGTATTGCAAAGAACAATATTTTATTGTAATTAGCTCAAATCGGCTGTAATAAAGAAATACTTCATGTATCATTTGAGGTCAAAAATGACAATTTATAATGTAAAAGAAAAAGATAAAAAACTGATTTTCTTCTACCGTAGCCATTTGTCAGTCTATGAAAATAAGTTTAGTAATATGTCTGTCGGGCGTTTAGAGTTTCAGATATTAGACAGTGGACAAATATTTTGCGTGGATTTTAATTTTAATTTCTATGGTATTTTCATTAGTTTCAAAATTTTAATACTCAATTATAAATCGATTTTTTTAAGTATCTAAGAGTGAGAAGCATTTAAACAATTATAATGGTAATGTTAAAAGTATTATTATCAGAGTGTCTACATGGCCGAAAAATCGGAAAAACCGAGAAATGACCGGGAATTTCGTTCACCGGGAAAAAACCGGGAATTTGATTCAGTAACCGGGATTTTTCTCTCGGTTGTACTAATATGCAAATTAAAAGTGATTTCATATATTCAATTTCTCTAATTCTGAGAGGGAACTGGGATTTTGTGAAGAAACCATAATTTCCATTCGGAATAGGGAATTTTCTAAAAGAATTATAATTTTAAATTGTGACATGAAATTTCAGTAATGAATTAGAATTTTGAGTTTAGGACGGGAGATAAATAAATGAAATATGAAAAAATGTCTCTAAAGAATTATAATTTTGACTTTGAGAGAGGGAATTTACGTAAAAAATTATCATTTTCACTTGCGAACGGGAAATTTCCATAAAGAATTATAATTTTTCCTTAGGAACAGGGTTTTTCGTAAAGAATTATAATTTTCACTTTCGTAAAGGAAATTTCCGTAGAGAATTATAATTTATAATTCAGACTTTGAAACAGGGTATATTCGTAAAGAATGATAATTTTCACTTTCGAACAAGGGGTTTCCGTGAAGAATTATAATTTTTCCCTAGGAACAGGGTTTTTCGTAAAGAATTATAATTTTGACATTCGAACAGGGAATTTCCGTAAACAATTATGATTTATAATTTAGACTTTGAGACAGGGAATTTCCGTAAAGAATTATAATTTTCACTTTCGAACAGGGGTTTTCGTGAAGAATGATAATTTTTCCCTAGGAACACGGGATCTCCATAAAGAATTATAATTTAGACTTTGAGACAGGGAATTTCCGTGAAGAATTATAATTTAGAATTTGAGACAGGGAATTTCCGTAAAGAATTATAATTTTCACTATTGAACAGGGAATTTTCGTAAAGCATTATAATTTTTCCCTAGGAAGAGGGTTTTCCGTGAAGAATTATAATTTAGACTTTGAGACAGGGAACTTCCGTGGAGAATTATAATTTAGACTTTGAGACAGGGAATTTCCGTAAAGAATTATAATTTTGACTTCCGAACAAGGAATTTCCGTGAAGAATTATAATTTTTTCCTAGGAACAGGGGATTTTCGTAAAGAATTATAATTTATAATTTAGACATTGAGACAGGAAATTTCCGTAAAGAATTATGATTTAGACTTTAAGACATGGAATTTCCGTAAAGAATTATAATTTTAACTATCAAACAGGGAATTTCCTTGAAAAAATTTAATTTTTCCCTAGGAACAGGGGATTTCCGTAAAGAATTATAATTTAGACTTTAAGACAAGGAATTTCCGTAAAGAATTATAATTTATAATTGAGACTTTGAGACAGGGAATTTCCGTGAAAAATGATAATTTTCACTTTCAAAAAGGAAAATTCCGTAAAGAATTAAAATTAGACTTCAAGACAGGGAGTTCCCGTAAAGAATTATAATTTAGACTTTGAGACAGAGAATTTTCGTGATGAATTATAATTTAGACTTTGAGACAGGAAATTTCCGTAAAGAATTATAATTTTCACTTTCGAACAGGGAATTTTCGAAAAGAATTATAATTTAAACTTTAAGACAGAGAATTTCCGTAAAGAGTTATAATTTTCACTCTCGAACAGGGAATTTTTGAAAAGAATTATAATTTAAACTTTGAGACAGTAAATTTCCGTAAAGATTTATAATTTACACTTTCGAACAGGGAATTTTGGAAAAGAATTATAATTTTTACTTTCGAACGGGGAATTTCCATGAAGATTTATAATTTTCACTGTTGAACAGGGAACTTCCATGGAGAATTATAATTTTCACTTTCGAACAGGGAATTTCCGTAAAGAATTATAATTTATAATTGAGACTTTGAGACAGGGAATTTCCGTCAAGAATTATAATTCAGACTTCAAAACAGAGAACTTCCGGAAGAAATTATAATTTTCACTTTGGAACAGGGAATTTCCGTGAAGAGTTATATTTTCCACTTTCGAACAGAAAATTTCCGTAAAGAATTATAATTTTCACTTTCGAACAGGGAATTTAAGTCAAGAATTATAATTTATAATTGAGGTTTTGAGACAGGGAATTTTTGTCAAGAATTATAATTCAGACTTTAAGACAGGGAATTTCCGTAAAGAATTATAATTCAAACTTTAAGACAGGAAATTTCTGTAAGGAATTATAATTTTGACTTTGGAACAGGGAATTTCCGTGAAGATTTATATTTTTCACTTTCGAACAGGAAATTTCCGTGAAGAATTATGATTTTCACTTTTGAACAGGGAATTCAAGTAAAGAATTATAATTTTTACTCTTGAACAGGGAATTTCCGTGATGAATTATAATTTTCACTTTTGAAAAGGGAATTTCCGTAGAGAATTATAATTTATAATTTAGACTTTGAGACAGGGAATTTTCGTCAAGAATTATAATTCAGGTCTTAGGACAGAGAATTCGCGTGAAGAATTATAATTTTCACTTCCGAACAGGGAATTTTCGAAAGGAATTATAATTTAAACTTTGGGACAGAAAATTTCCGTAAAGTGTTATAATTTTTACGTTCGAACAGGGAATTTTTGAAAAGAATTATAATTTAAACTTTGAGACAGGGAATTTGCGTAAAAATCTATCATTTTCACTTTCGAACAGGGAATTGTCGTAAAGAATTATAATTTTCACTTTCGAACAGGGAATTTCTGTAAAGAATTATAATTTATAATTGAGACTTTGAGACAGGGAATTCCCGTCAAGAATTATAATTCATACTTTAAGACAGGGAATTCCCGTAAAGAATTATAATTTTCACTTTCAAACAGGTAATTTCCATGAAGAATTATAATTTTTGCCTAGGAACTGGGGATTTTCGTAAAGAATTGTAATTTAGACTTTGAGACAGGGAATTTTCGTAAAGAATTATAATTTTCACTTTCGAACAGGGAATTTTCGAAAAGAATTATAATTTAAAATTTGAGACAGGAATTTCTGTAAAGATTTATAATTTACACTTCCGAACAGGGAATTTTTGAAAATAATTTTAATTTAAACTTTGAGACAGGGAATTTCCGTAATGAAAGATAATTTTCACTTTCGAAAAGAGAATTTTCGAAAAGAATTAAAATTTAAACTTTGAGACAGCAAATTTCCGTAAAGAGTTATAATTTTCACTTTCGAACAGGGAGTTTCCGTAAAGAATTATTATAATTTAGACTTTGAGACAGGGAATTTTTGTAAAGAATTATAATTTTCACTTTCGAACAACAAATTTTCGTAAAGAATTATAATTTTTACTTTCGAACAGGGATTTCCGTAAAGAATTATAATTTCCACTTTCGAACAGGAAATTCCTGTAAAGAATTGTAATTTACACTTCGGAACGGGGGATTTTCTTAAAGAATTAGAATTTTTACTTTCTAACAGGAAATTTCCGTAAAGAACTATAATTTTTACTTTCGAACAGGGATTTCCGTAAAGAATTATTATTTGACTCGGAACAGAGAATCTTTCAAACCTTTTGAAATATTTAGAAATGTTTTGAAATCTTTAAAAATCGTTTGAAATCATTCAGATCTTTCGAACTCTTTTAAATTGACCGGGAGAAAACCGGGAAACGACCAAGGATTTAAAATCATCCATCAGGTAGACACCCTGATTATACAATGTTCTCGAAACAATGATTTGCATAATTTTTTAGCTCTGCTTTTCAATTATGCTTTCTCTATTTCAAAACTGTTTAAAGTAATAATTTTTCATAACTTAAATAAAACAAATTGAAAGGAAAGAAAAAACGATCCAAACAAAAATTCATTATCTTTGAATGATCTGGGTCGCTGTTCCAGATTTATGACCAAAATTAAAAACACGTTAGCAAGAAAGTTAATTATTTTTGTAACATGATACCTGTGATAATGTTAGTTTTCCATAAATTCTCAAAAAATTCTAGCTTGAGGCTTTTTAAAACTTTTTATTTCATATTATTGTTAGGAAACTGGTTGTAAAATGACATCATTTTCTCTTATCTTTATATGTGACTATTGCAAATGATGAGTAAGCAGATAGTGAGGAAGAATTGGTGATGTACTTGAAAACGTGCAAATTGTTCCGTGAAAACTTTAATTTTCTTTCTTTTTACTTTATTTTGAATCCTTAATAATAAAAGACCGTTATTTATTTTAAATGAATAATTTTAAGATTACGAATTACTAATTCCATAAAACTTAATGAAATCGTTAGAAGCAACTGTTCAGTCATCACAGAGTGTCACCAATTCACGTTCTGTCACCTACCTGTATTTTAAAACTTGTGACCTATTCCGCCTATTTTGGAAATTTGTCACCTTTTCACCTTTTCACACCTTAAAAAATAAAATTGCATTTATGTTTACAATTTATAATGCCTTGGAGTTGATTCGTGCAAGCTGAAATGAGCTGCAATTTTTTTGAGATCGGGAGAATTTTGAAGACTAATTATTGTAAAATTATTTGATTTTAGAAGGCCTGAATGCGACAATTTTCAATTTTTAAATTTCGTATTTTCTATTTCTCAAATTCAGAACGTTAAAATTTTTTTAATTTACCATTTTGAATGTTTATTTTCAAGCGGATATAAATTAGATCATTTCAAATCTGTAGTGTTTGAAATTCAACAATTATTGTTTGAATTCTTCTATAGATTCATCACATTTTTTCGAATTCAATAATTTGAAATTCAAGTAAAAAAATTGGACAGTTTCAAATTGAAATAACTTAATAATTGAGAAATTTTACGTTTGAAGCCTTTAATATTGAAAAAATTGAATTTTCGAAATTTTGAAATGGGACCCTTTAAGATTCTGCAAATTTATTTCAAATTGAAAGCCTTAATATGTCTTAAATAACCTTAGATTGAAATATTCAAAGTTGCTTGGTATTAAATTGAAATCGTTCGAAGCTGCTGTATTAGAAATTAAAGCCTTTTCGTAGTTAAATAATTTTAAATTTAATATGCTAAGAATTTCATAATTTTAATTGAATAATTAAATTTTAATGAATAATTATGAATCGATTCCTTCAAAATAATGTAATGAAATTTTATTCCAAATTGAAAGAAACAATTTTGAATATAAACCTTCCAATTTTAAACAATTATTAGATTGAAAAATTCAAAATGTTTTTCATTAAAAACTGTCTCGCTTAAATATTGATTCGTTTTAGGTTAAATATTTCTAAATGAGTTATTCTCAAATTCAAAGCCTTAACAGTGGGACATTTTTCAGTGGTTCAATGTTCAATGTTAAATCTTAATTTTTTTCTGTATGAAGACCTAGAAATAAAAAGTGTTCATTTTGATGGCCTCTACTTTTGAATTATACGTGAAATTTCAAATATTTTTTTTATTCCAAGAGTCTTTAATTTTTTAATGTTAATTTTAAATGCTTTAAAGTTCGAATGTAGAATTGTTCCGCATCAAATTTGCAAATTAGATATTCTTCTTTGAATAGATACTACAAATTATAAATTCAGTTCCGAGATAGAATTTTAAAATTTAAATGACCGGAAGCATTTTTTAAACCCCGGAAAATGAGTTTGAGAGATATCGGTTAACATTCACCCGTGCCTCAAAGACCATAAAGTTTCCCATTGACTTAAAATAGGGAAAAGGCAACTTTTTGCATGTTTATTTGAATTATACAACATTTTTTTGGTCACCTATTCGTCACCTATTTTCAAAAAAAGAATCACCTATTCACCTTTCTTAACTCCAATAGGTACTGTGATATCTGAACTATTTTTTGAAAAATACATTTTTGCGCAAAAAAACGACTGGTAATTGACCAGGTTAACTCTCGAAATAATGAAATTAATTACGTGATTAAGTCTTCCAAATCTATTCAAGGAAGAAAAACGTAAATATTTCACCAAACAAAAAAGTTGTTAATTTTTTTTGAGACTTTGCAAAAGTCATGAATTTCCACCTTCAAGCGCTTCGTTTATCGAACGTATTTTAAGAAACAGAAAACTTCGAGTGAGAAACTTATTCATTAAGGTTTGAAAGAATTTTTCTGGAAAGTTGTAGCTCAATCGGATTGATGGTTGAAAAATTATAAATGTTTTAAATTGCGAGCAGAAGTCTTGACGCTGCCATATGCACGTGCCTCCTCGCCTACGAACATGTTGCAGCGGACGATATAAAGGTCACGTCGGATGCCAGAACAAATAATAGCAACTATTTGTAGTTTTTTTTAAAAATATACTATAAATAAGGCAAAGAACCAGTGAATGAATTATTTTATAGAATAGCTGCAAAAGTATTATTTTTGAGATAGGTTTACTTTAGTTAATACCCTATGAATTTGAGAAAAGATCTCAAAATGAATTGAGGTAGAAAAATAAATAGGCATGAAGAGTTATAGATTGAAAATAGGAAAAAATATTTCAGAATTCAACAGAATAACTCTATTTTCAGATCTTTTCCCGGAGAAAATAAAAATTACATAGTGTTTTATTTTTTTGTTGTATTGGCTATTTATTTGCAAAGGGAAATAAAATATGTGTTTCCAGCTCAAGGACATTCCTATTGTCACTGCGATTGGAATTTGGCACATAGTCGCAAAAATTGAAAAGATAAGAGCGAATTGAAACTAAAACTGAATATGTGGAAGTTATTCCCAATGCTCGTTCTCCTTCATTCACAATTACGTGTTTATGTCTTCTAAAACTATTGAAGAAAGAGAAACGTGAATATTTCATCAAACAAAAAAGTTGTTAATTTTTTTTGAGACTTTGCAAAAGTCATGAATTTCCACCTTCAAGCACTTCGTTTATCGAGCGAATTTCAAGCAACATAAAACTTCGAGTGAGAAAGTTGTTGACTAAGGTTCAAAGGAGTTTTCTAGAAAGTTGTGGCTCAAACGGATTAATGGTTAAAAAGTTATGAATATTTTAAATTGCAAGCGGCAATCTTGACGCTGCCCTACGCACATGCCGACTCGCCAGCGAACGTGTTGCAGCGGAAGGTTTTTCTCCACAGCAGGATTGATTATGTTTGAAAAATCTCTCTATCAACTTATTCATTAGAAAATAAGAATTATTACACCAGGCTATCCATAAATAATTTAGTAAAAGAATTATTTAAGAAGTCAAGAATGAAAAATAGTCCTAAAATATTACATTTATGATCAAAGTTTACTTAAAATTTTTATTATCGGTTTCCAATCGTACCTTATTTCTAGAACATCTTTTCCTATTTTCATCCATAACTCTTCATGCCTATTTCTTTTTTTACCTCGATTCATTTTAAGATTCTTCATTAAATTAGTACGGTATGAACTAAAGTGAACTTATCTAAAAAGTTATACTCTTGCAGCTATTCTAAAAAATAATCCATTCACTGGTTCTTTGCTTTGTTCATAGTATATTTCAGAAGAGAACCACAAACGATGGCTGTAATTTGTTTTGGTATCCGTCTTGACCTTCATATCGTCGCTGCAACACGTTCGTAGCCGAGGAGGCACATGCATAGGACAGCGTCAAGATTGCCGCTTGCAACTTAAAACATTCATAATTCATTAACCATTAATCCGATTGAGCTAAAACTTTTCAGGAAACTTCTTTGAACCTTAGTCAGGAACTTTCTCACTGGAAGTTTTCCTTTGCTTAAAATTCGTACGATGAACGAAGCGCTTGAAGGTTGAAATTAATGATATTCAAAAAGTAAAAAAAAAATAACACCTATTTTTTTTTTAAATGTATTTACGTTTTTCTTTCTTAAATATTTTCAGAAGGCTTAAACACGTAATTTAGTATTAATAAAATCATAGAATTCTGAAAATTGGCTAAGCTAGCGCGAGCTGAACTGTAAAAAGATTGAAATTTTTTGTTTTCGACAAATCTACTTCTTACTAATGACTTCAAAAACTGCAAAACCTACAAATTTTTGCAAGAGGAAAAAAAGGTGTGCGTTTAAATGCCCTGCAAGTCTCAGTCCTTAAAGTGAAAATTCGAACGATTTTAAAAATTGCCTTTCAGGACAATACTTCTCAGGCTGAAGCCAAGCGTATCCTCTTTTGATCGCGAGAGGTTCCATTGGCAAATGTTTCAACTGTATAACGCTTCAAGAATTAACTCTCGATATTTTTTTATTTTTTCTTACTAATTAAAAAAAATAATAATAATTGAGTAAGAATCATAATTAAGGTAATGTTTTAATAATTTAATTAATCCTATACTAAAAGCATCTCTTGCAACTATGCAGATTTCATAACGCATGTAATTTCTCCCAACGAGTGCAATTATGTAAGTGCGTGATAAATCCAATCAGTATCTGTTAATGTTTTTCTTTTTTTCATCAATAATATATATTACATTAAATCAAATTTTGAAAAATCACCAAGTAGTTCTCATTCTTATTTACTTTAACAAATCTTCAAACTTCAAATTAGATTTAATGTACATTTTTCAAACTCTGTTTCAAATAAACAAATAAATGAATTTCAATGATTTTAATTTTCATTAGTAATTTTTTTTTGTTTTCAGTTACTCTAGTTAATAAGATTTAGTCATTCAGATGGCCCATTTAACAAAATGATATAGGTACCTACTTACAGACTTTAATCAAATTAATTTCTCAAGTATTCGATTAAGTTCCTTTTCATTACAGTATTATCTTTTGAGAAAAAGATTTAGTCTGATGATATTTTCATTTCAAAATATGAATTCCATTGGTATAAAATGTTTTCAATAATATTCTTATCCATAGCATAATTTTCAAAAAAATGACATAAAATAATTTGACTCTTCCAATCATATAAAATAATATCATTAATTCATGCTTGCTCATCAATTTAAAAAAAGTCATTGTATTTCAATCTTTAATGTTTAATTCAGTTTCGAAGACTTTAATTTGCTCAGTGCAATTATAATTTCCCATTAACAAAGTACTATTAAAATAATGCGAAATATAACAAACTCTATAAAAGGACAATTTAACCAATGGATCTGGACTCTCATCACGTCCATTTCTGTTCAAATCCATTTAATAGTAAAAAATTCAGCGATACTGAATTTTTTCCAAAAATTTTATTTCTGTAAATTAATTTTTTAATATTCATATTATCATGGCTACAATTAAACTTTCGAGGCTCTCAAATGCCGTTTAAATAAAACAAAGTTACCACTGAATCTCCCTTTAAAAAATTAAAATATTCTTTTGAGATCAGTCATCATGTATGAATATTTTTAACTTATTAGCAACATATTTCTGATGACGTCGAAACTTCTGTCTAATGCTCATTTGATATGAAAATTAAAATTACACTTATACGAAACATTTTTTTTATTATAAAAGTTTTGGGGCACTTCGAATTGAAGAAAAAAAGACACTGCCTTCAAATAATTAAATTATCTCATTATTATTCACATATAATAATTAATAATTTAAAACAATTGTAGTATTTTTACGTATTGATTGTCTGATTAAACAAAATAAATAGGAAACAAATTTAAACAATCATTGGGAATCAATCGTCTTTGGGATTTGGCAAAGAAATGTTTTATTTAGATAAAAAGTATAAATAAAGAAGAAGCGAAATTCTTTTTTTAGATTAAAAATAAATTTTCTGCTCTCATACATTAATTAATGGTAATATTTTAAAGAAATTTCGTCAAATAATGTAGCATCTGTGCCAAATGTTATACTGAAAAAAATAATCAACATATTTTGTCAGTTTTCCTGTTAATTAAGAAATAAGTCTAAAATTATAATTTTATTTTCATGAAAATATGTTTTTAGAAAATAAATTAAATTGAATAGTTGAAGAAATATTTAGAATACTCAAGTCACAGAATCATTTGCTACTTAAACTTATTGTTTCAAAAGAGAATAAGATGACACTTGTCTTACCGATTTAAAAAGAAGATTGTTGACAAAGTTATGAGTATTTGAATTTTAAAATTCAACGATTTTATACATGTTTTCGCAAAAATCTCGAATATAACGTGAGATAAAAAAAATGAGTCAAAGTACATTTTTTAAAAAGTTTTTGAGAAAAATAACGCCAAATAACAAAGGATGAGAGCAGTTTTAAATTTTTTTCTCAAATTTCAATGTTGCATCATAGAAACTCGTAAGTGTTCAGAAAAGGTTTTTTATGTATGTGTAAAAATTTTGTAATATGGTCTGAAACAATAACAAAAAAAATACAAAACTATAAAAAGTATTGAATTTCGTAAAATTTCAATGTCAAATGAAAGTCTCAAAGTAGACAAAAATTGTAACTTTTCTGAAAAAGGAATTTTTTTGGGATATTAAATTGTATTTAAGATGAAACCAATTCGAACCTGCTCTTCTCATTAGTGCAAAAAAAATTTGCAAATTTTGATTGCTTATATACGAAACTGTAAATACGTCGTTTCTAACCAGGATTTCAGCCTTAAATCAGACGGAAATCCTGGAAATAGTGTAGATACGGTAATATATTCGTAGATACTCACTTTCTCCAACAGGATTTCTCGAAAATCGTTGCAGATACAGAAAACGTGACCTTAATATTTGAATCATTATTTATAATATTTATTTAATTTTTACACAGTTAAATTTGTCTTTTCAGGACGAATCCTACGATATAAAAAACTCATTTTCGATGAAAAATGTAGATACCCACTTTTGAAATCAGGACGGCAGTATTAGTCCAGGCGTTACGTACAAAAAATCAGCTAAAAGTTGCTTCAAGTCTAAAATGCAATTTTTTTGATAAAACGCTTCATTGAAGGGCCCTTGTGTGAATTCAAAATTTTCTAGAAACGAAAGTGACGGAACTCGTAGAAAACGTTGAGGAAAGGTGCGAAAAATGACGTTTACGTGGATTGACAGTTCCCATTGTATTCTGGGCTAAAAATAGTGCTTACAAAAAAAAAGTAGAAAAATTTTTGCGAAAAACAAAAAAAAAGAACCCTCTATCTGTAATAGTTTCCGAATTACGATTTTGGAAAAAATCATGGTTTTTCTAGATTTTTTGCTAAAAATTACAACTTCTAAAAATTCACTCTTCACCATGGAACTTATTGATTTTACGAAAAAGTGTTTTGTAAACCAGCAGAAACAGACTTAATTTTCATCAATTTGAAAAAAAACGTTGACTTAACACTACTAGATTGTGAGTTGTTACCATTTAAAGTTGACTATTTTTTTGCCCTTTTTTAGGGATAGAGGAAGTGGGTTTGGTTTTTTCAAAATAAGTAATTCTAGAATGAATATACATAAATGGAATCAGAAATGAAATTAAAGCATATGAAATTCTGCGTAAATGTACAAAAAGAAATATATTCTACTCTCATTAACTATGGAGTTATAACCTTCAGAAAAACCGGTCTTTTTTACATTAGTCTAAGCCTAAGCCTATAGCGGAAAATGTAAAAATTGTGTTTTTTTGGAAATAGCTCATTTTTAGGTGTTTAACTATATATTATTAATACACAATTCCAATCTACGTAAGTTTAGGCTCATTAATTTTTGGAAGATACTATTTCCATACATACGTGCGACAGTTTTTAATTACAAATTTCGAAAGATCAAAATTTTGCGATTCATTCGGACAAATGATTTTTTGAAGAAAGAGGAAAAATCTGTTCTAGCGCGGATTTGAACCGCGAACGCCACTATACATGAGTGGAGCATTAACCAGTTACGCCACCGAAGCTTTGACAGATCTTTTTTTATTCTTCATAGCAAATTTTACGGGGTAATCCTCTCCGCATTCCACCACTGTGACAACATTTTTAATACACGATTCGAATTAACGTGAATTTATACTCAATAACTTTTGAAACATATTATTTCCATATTCATGTCCGGCAGTTTTTAGTTTCAAATTTCGAAAAGTCTAAATTTCATGATTCATTCTGACAAATGATTTTCTGAAGAAAAAGAATGAGAAACTGAGAAAATGAGAAAAAAATCTGCTGAAGTCTCGGTGGCGTAATTGTTAATGCTCTGCTCATGTATAGTGGCGTTCCCGGCTCAAATTCGGGCTGAGGCAGATTTTTTCTCCTCCGAAAAATCATTTGTTCCAATAAATCGTAAAATTTTGATTTTTCGAAGTCTGTAATTATATCATCTTTGTCATTTAAGTGTGAATTTAATTTCCAAGTTTTCGAAAAAATTTCTTGTTGAATATCCTTAGAGGGGAAAAAAGGGGTTTTCCCTGACGTCAAGGGTACCCTCGAACTCTACTACCCCACCCGGAAGTCTCGTTATCCGGATGTCCTCCGCGCAGATGCGAGCGCCCTTCTAGTGAAACAAAGCTTCGGGTGTCTGGACGCCGGTGGACGTCGATCAGTCCGCGAAATGTCGTATACCAGGCAAGGTGTTCCGTAACCGTGTCAGGTGTGCCGGACTCGCCCCCATCAACTCGCGCTTTACTCGCCTTACCCGTTTTACCCGTTTCACTCGATTTAATCGATTTACTCGATTTACTCATCTGACAATCTCCAGCTCAGGGAGGATTCCACAAACCAGAATTGCAGAATCACTTTACCAAGTGAGAGGAAAAGTACCTCGTTTTAAAATCAACAAAGCTTATCCCAATAAAACACACCAAGAAAATTCAGTCTATGAGAGAAAACTAGACTCTGCACTCGTTTTGAAACCAGCACCAAAATCGGAATTTCTATTGAAAAATTATTATTCGTATAAGCACTTTCGTTTGTTTCTTTATTCATCGATTCTCCATCAGCTGATTTCTGTCATCCGAAAGTTCATCCATTGATAACAATCTTTTGAGAATTAGTGAACTTTTCGACCAAAAGTCAGCAGATTTCCAAAGGCCTGCAGAAAGTAATTTAGAAAGCTCTTTTTGAAAAAAAAAATCTTTTTTTCTTCATCTGGATGGAGCATTGATTCAGAAGGTATTCCCTAGTCAGCCTTTAAATATTTCCCGATTTAACATTGCCTACATGCAGTGCCACGTATGGACGACATGTTACCACTGCAATATTTTCGTTCGGCTTTCACCGGGAAAGTGACCAATGAAAATTTAAAATTCCACTCATACTGACTTCCACAAACAGAAAGGTTAAAAGTGAATTAATGGACAATTGAAGTTATAAATACGTGAGCTATTTTTAAAGGAAGAGAAGTAAGAAAAATTACCCTATAAATTAAGAAGATCAGGGGTTGACACTTTCCAAGGAGTAATGATCAAAGTGATATTCTAGTCAAAAGATACTTCCATCTATTAAATATCTGGAATTATAAACAATTTTATACAAATCCTTCAGCTTAAACAAACACCGGATCTTTAATTACCCTTTGATCGAATTCTTTGCACCATAAAGAGGCCTACACTTTTCAAGGTCGAATGACTTCCGGTGAAGGGGGCGCATTGCAGTACATGTTGCATATATATTGCAGATGATAACTAAAATCGAAAAATAGAAACAAATTCAAGATAATTCAGAATTCTCCAATATCTACAATCTACAGCATAAATATCAACATCAAAATCTACATTTGCAACTCAAATTACGACTCAATTTTCGAATATTTTTTATCATCACAATTTGTGAAAATTCTGAAAGAATGATTGATTGAGAAAAGTTGGAGATGAAATGTCTGTGATAATGTCGTGCTCAAAGATGAAGGTGCAACGAGGTGGTAGTTTATTGATGAGTAGGGGACTTGGAAACGCAACGAGGTTCAGCGAATCAATAACAGTTTGCAAAGCAGCGCGACTGTGGAGATTTTCAGTGTGACCTCAAGGGAAAGAGGTACATTAATAATAAAAAAAAATAGAGGGGATTTTTTTAAGGAGGATAAAGTGGATCAGAAGAGATGTTGGCTTGCTGGGTCTTGGTGGGTGTCCTTGGAGCAGTGGTGCTTCTCTACATCCTCGTCGAGGTCCACTACTTCCTCAGAATGTTCATTACAGTCTTCTTTGCTCGATTTTGCAGAAAACGAGTCCACATTCTTGACGAGACTTCTGTTTATGGTAAGTTAACTTACAGTCCAAGGTTGTGTTTTGCATGGCTTTGCAATTACTTGCAATTATTTGCAATTATTCTGATTCAGGTGCTTCCGATGTAAACAAAGGTTTTAATGGTAAAGTTCAATTCTGATTTTTTTTCAGAAAAAAATTGTTATTATTAATGGAAATTTAAAAATTTATTAATTTAGAATTTTTTATGAAAATTTGAATTTGTTTGTTATTTTCAATGGAAGTTTTAGAACTTATTTCCTCGGAATTTTTGATGAAATTTGAATTGATATTTTGTCGTATATAGTTTTTGTAAAAAAAAATTAATAATATATATTATATTATTATTATGATTGCTATATTTCTTATATTATAATATATTAAATATACATGTATATTATTAATATTTGTAATATTTGTTTATTATTCATTCTTTTTATTTATTGTTTTAATTGAAAGGAGGTAATTTTCTTACTTCTTTTTCTTACTTTGTCGGTAATACTTTTGTATCGCGGCTTTTTCGAAGAATGGGGGGGGGGGGGTTTGATTTTTAAAAAAGGCCCAAAAAGAGCTATTTTTT
>JAUMHM010000051.1:1958076-1974417 GCA_032362435.1 Melikaiella ostensackeni | reverse complement strand
AGCTTGGGGGTTTTTCCTGCGGGACCATCCCTAGACAATTGTCCGCGACTGCTTATTAACTTTTGTAACCGTATTCAGCAGAAACACTTGGCACAGGGACCCTCTATCCGCAACCTGAGGTCGCGTTTGGTGGTTTTGTCATAGGCCCTTCGATTCGACTCCATATATATATATATATCCCTTGAAATATTTTAAAATCGTAGAAATCCATTGAAATAAGTAGAAATCATTTGAAATCCCTTGAATATAAATTCAGTTTAACTTATACATTAAAGTTCTCTAAAAAAATTTTCAAACCTCTAGAAATTTTTGAAACCCCTCGAAATCATTCAAATCTTTAGAAATTTAATAAAATCGTTCAAACCTTGTGAAACTTCTCAAAATACTGTAAAAACCCTTAGAATCTTTTTAAATCCTACAAAATTTTTTGAACACCCTTGAAAATTTTTAAATCTCTTGAAATCCTTTTAAATCCCTTAAAATCTCTTGAAATCTTTGGAAATCGTAAAAATCTATTAAAATATGTATAAATAATTTGAAATCCCCTTGAGTTTGAATTAAATTAAACTTATTTATTACAGTTCTTTGAAAACCCGTTTAAATCCTTGGAAATATCTGAAGTCTCTTGAAATCCTCAGGGATTCAATAAAATCCCTTCTTAGAGTGAAATCCATTGATTGATTTCGTAAGGGGGGGATTACAGGGGATTGTAAAAGATTGTGGGGATCGCATGGAATTGCACCAGATTGCATAAGATTGCAAGAGTAATTAACTTCTCGGGGTGGTATCAAGAACAGCAATTTTTAAAAAATTACGGTGCACCTTGATATTTTCTTCTAAATTATATAAAAAGAATACTATTATAAGTTTGAGGCCAATCGCAGTATATTTAGTGCTCTCCAAATGGTGTTAAAGCTCAAATAGGGAATATTTCTCAAATTAATAAATAAAAGTAGGTCTCTGAATTCGGTTTGGGAAATACATAAACTAAAATTTTTTCTCACCAAATTAATTATAACACTCGTATTCTTCTTGTAAACCTACACAATTTTCAACCATTTCAATTTTCTCTAAAATCAATATTTTGAACGTTATTAGTTATTTACAGGGTACACAATATATACTCGTATTATCTGTTTGATTTTAGAGAAATTTGCAACAGATAAAAATTGTAAAGATTTATAAGTGGAATACGACTGTACTGGTATATTTTATGAAAAAAAACTTTTTTTTATATATATATTTTCCATATTATTGGTAATATATGGGGCACCGTAATTGTTCAAAAGTTGATGTTTTGTGAACCACACTATTCTCAAAGCATCCGACTACACACATCAACATTTTGTATTCACGATTTATTTGTTTTTATTTTAGCATTCGATATATATATATTTCTAAATAAGAACTTTTTTCTCAATTTGAGCTTGAAACGTTCTTTTAAACAAATAAAATCATCAATTTATTCCAATTAAAATTGTAAATATAAAAAAAACTTGAAACGCTTCAAATTTACATTTTTTCCAATGAGATTCTTTGGTCCAATAGATCTTATAGTAATTATTCAAAATTGTAAAAATAAGAAATTCAATCAATTTTTTAGTGTTTTTTTTTCATACCAGCTTTATCATTCGAAATAATTTCTTTAACAATATGCTCTCTTAACAAATAAGTACAGGTTTTAGTAGAAAGGAAGAGTCATTAAAAATTGCTCACAAGCCTTTAGAAACGAGAGTACTTCCTGCATAATATCTACGCTTAGTTTGAAACTTCCGTAGCCTAATAACATATTTAGAAAATACTGTTCCACAAGTTTGGTATTATGTTGTAAAAGAACTGTTTCAGGAGAACACAGTTTAGACAAAATAGTAAAAGAAGAATCATTATTTTTTCTTCTTTAATATTGATTTTAATGAAGAATAATAATTTGTGATTGATACTATTTATGAAATAAAATAAAATAATTCATCTTAGCACATGTTTCAAAAATGAATCTGTAATCAATTTTTCACTTTGACTCCATTTGATGCTTTCAGAACTATACGATCTGCCTAAGGCAAATTGGCCTTCCTTTTCGCTGCAACGACCTTTCCTATATTGTTTATTTTACCCTCTGAATCGAAAAACGAAATAATTGAAAAAACTCACAGAGGGTTAATATTATTTATTATTAATTTATTATATTCTATATAACTTTAAACAGTATCAGAAAAGCTTGTCCAATTTCTTACAACGCTCGTTTTTTTTTTAAAAGTATGCAAAACGACTCCAACATCAATCAATATTCAAATTGGCTAAAAAGAAGCTTTGCGTGACTCAGAATTTAGAAGCGTGAAAATTTTTCAAAATGGAGATTCTAAATTTATCTAAATCCTAAATATTAATTCTAAATCTTTGAGAGGCATACAAACATTAATAACAATCTTGTACTAAGAGAGAGAGAGAGAGAGAGAGAGAGAGAGAGAGAGAGAATAGTTTAAATACTACTGAAAATAGTTTGAACGGCCCTGACTGTTTGGGATATAGAAATTCTTGGAATGACTTCACGGCCATCGCAGGCGATACCCGAGATAGCCTCTAAATCGAGGTTCCAGTGTAGTGCATATGTTATTAAAAAATATTAAATCGTTTTCAAGACTCCAAAGTAATAAACCTGCAAACAAAATTGTCACATTTTTGGAAACTATTCAATTCTAATTCTTTTTTTAAAACCTGATTGGTTACTGATGATTTGAAAAATGACAATATTGCGCTAATTGTAAGTTATATTTACCACTAAAAATTATGAATTTTCTGGACTTGTGTGAATCACAATTTCCCAATGAGGAATTTTAATTCTAAACATTTATTTGCAAAGAGAAAATTTAAATTGTAAATGATTCTTTAATAATAAAGCAACAATTCTGTTTCAACTTTTTGACATGTTTTGAAAATGACGAAAGGTTTGTATTCATAACCCCCTCACCATATTAAATAAGGTTTTATGAATTTATCTATTTATAAAGATAACGAATTTTCTCTATCGATTTAGTAAATCAAGATTTCCAAACAAGTCATTTTATTTCATGATCAAATTTATTTTTGAACGTTTCAAAATATTAGTGATTGATGAGAACATTTTAATTGCACATGCTTTTTTAATATTGAGAAATAATTCTCTTTTTGACATTTTGCTACCAAAATATAATTTGTACATTTTTGAATATTTCGAAAAGAGGAGCTTTTCAAAATTTTTGAAAGGTTTCAAGAGAATACAAAAATTTTCTCAAGATTCCTGGGAAAAATTAAGATAATTTTTTATTTTGAAAACTGAGTTTTAAGAGTAAATTAAAAAAGACTTCAAAACATTCAAATGATTTCCTAAAATGCTGAAAAAGAATGTAGAAGATTTTGAAGAAAAAAAATGTTCTTAATATTCATGGGGAAGCAATGAAAAATTTGAGAATATTTCAAAAATTTAAAACAGAATGAAGGTTTCTGAAGACACTTTAAGTCAGTTTAAAAGATATTTAAGAATTTCAGAAATTTTGAAGAGAATAAAAGTATTTCAAAACTTGAAAAGATTTGCGAAAATTTATAAAATATTTTCAAATGTCTTCCAAACTTCCAAAAGTCTTAAATATCTTTAACTGGCTTGAATTTTTTTCCAAAATTTGGTAAAACCCTGTAAAATAAAAAAATGTTCTTTACAATCTTCTGGATACTTTTTCGACTTATCTGAAATCTTCAAAAATGTTGTTGAATTTTCTAACGAATCTTAGACAAGCACTGCCGTTTAACCTCATTTTCATGGGATGTAAAATGCCTAAAATATAATTTAAACTCAAATTTAAGAGTTTAGAAACTTTTAACAAATGACCAGTTATTCGAAATGTTTATTTTGTATAAAAAATTGTTTTTCTTCTCAAATTGAAAAATCCAACGCGCACGTAGCGCGCGATTGATGATGCTAGTATTATTAAAAAATATTGAAACGTTTTCAAGATTCTAAACTTGTAAACTTGCAAACAAAATTGTCACATTTTTAAAAACCAGTCAATTCTAATAATTAAAAAAAAATTAAACAAATTTCCTTCTTGTATTTCAAGAAACACCATATTTTTTTAATGAGAAAATTTTTAATTCTTAAAGGGAAGTTTCATCAAGAATATTCGCAAGAATGTTCTTGTTCTCCGAAGAATATTTTCTCTAGTTCTAAGTTACATCGCTGGATGGCTACGAAGTAAAGACTCCACATTCGAAGTATTGAATGAATAATCTCATTATAAACAAAATAGGAATCGCAGCAACTTTGACCATTTATTTTGCCTTTTTTGCAAATAAATTTCCTTAACCTTTACGGTTTACATTTCGTCTTTTAAGGTTTTATCTTATCCTTTCAAGACAACCGGATCACACTCATATCCCGTAACTGTGTCCCCCGTTCTTGTGTCGGCTTCTCGGTTGTTCACGCTTGAATGCTTCTGTCTCCCCCTGAGCGTCCCTTGTCGGCCTATACTCAAGGTCTTCACTCGGTCATTCAGCGGCGTATCAGAAGTTATTTATATCGCGACTCTCTGAGCATATACTTTTGTACGTGTCGGGTTCAAAGATTATATATGCGGTCCTGAGTGTTTACTGACTCGTCGCTCCAAATCCAGTTGAAACTAGATTTTAATAGCCCCCGTTAATGTGCACGCCAGGCGCGAGGGCAGCACAGTTACGGTGTATGAGTGTATTTCGAAGAAGAAGAATCCTCGGATGAATCTTCTTCAATTGTGACAGCAACTTTGACCATTTATTTTGCTTTTTTTGCAAATGAATTTCCTTATCCTTTACGGCTTACGTTTAGTCCTTGAAGGTTTTTTCTTATGACTCTTTCAAGACAATCTGATTATTTCGAAGAAGATGAATCCTTGGATGAATCTTCTTCAATTGTGGCAGCAACTTTAACCATCTATTTTGCTTTTTTTGCAAATGAATTTCCTTATCCTTTACGGCTTACGTTTAGTCCTTAAAGGTTTTTTCTTCTGACTCTTTTAAGACAATCTGATTATTTCGAAGAAGATGAATCCTCGGATGAATCTTCTTCAATTGTGGCAGCAACTTTAACCATTTATTTTGCTTTTTTTTGCAAATAAATTTCCTTATTTTTTACGGTTTACGTTTTCTCTTTTAAGGTTTTATCTTATGACTCATTCAAGACAATCGGATTATTTCGAAGAAGATGATTCCTCGGATGAATCTTTTCCAACTGTGGCAGCAACTTTGACCATTTATTATGCTTTTTTTGCAAATAAATTTCCTTATCCTCTCTGTGGATTTTTTCTTATAATAGAAAACAAACACGGGCGCTACGCGCGCGATTATTATATATTTTTTGTCTCACGCAATTGTTAAATTAAAATATAAAATTAATAATAATATGAATACAATATTTCTGTATTTCATAGTATCTATTAACTAAAATAATAGAAAACAAAAGTAAGGACAATATTTTTAATAATTGATGAAAATTGATCATACCTTGAGAATTAATACAATAATATTTTTGTACATATACAGACAATCAAACTGTTGAATTTTTGTTTAAAAATACCAATTTCCGACGAAAAACACTAATATAATCTATTATTTTTCAAATATTGTGAATTTGATGACTGAATGGTAGTCTAAAGAATAATGCCAATCTGAAAAATCTTATGATTTTTTAAATTAAAAATATCAATTTTCGACGAAAAACATTAACATGACATATCAAAAAATTATTCCAAATTGTAAATCTTCTTTGAAATTTAAAGATTTTTGTTTAGAATAACTAATATACGGTGGATCTTGGTTGTATAAGTTGCCTGCAAGTTTCGCTTAAGTAGACAAACAGTGTCCATGATATAGACTTTTCTACCTTTTTCTCACGCATGACAATGTCGGGTCGATAGGCTAGGGTATAATGATCCGTCTGGATATTATTATCAGTAACATCATTATCAGTAACAATCATCAGTAACATCAGTGCAAGATATAGTCTTCATTTTCTAAAACGGGTACTGGAATGTATCTATAGAACGGCATCCAATCTGTTAAGAGTCCTAGGTTTAGGGCAAGTTGTGAATGTACAGGTATAATGCCCGCTACATCATTGTGTCTGTGCCTGTACTTTCTCTAAGCCATTACGCGACAACCATCAATAATGTGCTTGTGGGATTCGTTGGTATCTCCACAAAATCGGCACCTATCAACCACGTCTTGATGTAACACATGTTTGCGATAGTTTCTAGTACTGACAACCCTGTCCTGAAACACTATCACGAATCCCTCCGTATCCGGAAACAGGATGCCCTTTTCCAGCCAAATATTGGATGCCTCTTTGTCCACTCAATGTTGATCTAACGTTTTGGGGTGCTCGGCGTGGATAGCTTTTTGTCTCCATTGTGTTTCTCAAATCTCTACGGTGTAATCGACATCTGCTGGTATTGTAAATCACAACATCTCGCTTGCTGTTTAAATAGTCTCGCAACTGTATAACTTGTGATATACACAGTTTTTTGACATCTATAACGCCTCGACCCTCTTCATGTCGTGGAAGGACTACTCTTTCAATTGCCGAATTACGGTAGTGCATTCGGTGCTTAGTCATTTCAACGCGGATGGTTCTGTTTATCCTTTCAAGGTCGGTGTTCGACCATTTGATGAGCCCAAAAGAGTACATCAGGATAGGGATGGCATTGGTGTTAATAGCCCTGATTTTATTGGCCGGATTTAGAGAAATCTTTCGAACCAATCTGAGTCTTAAATTGAAGGCAGTCATCAGTCTTTTCTTAACAATCGTATGTTGAATACCGTTAGACTCAAGAATACCCAGATATTTATATAACTCACCCTCAACCATTGCCTCGATGTGATCCTCGTTCTCGTCCTCTAATTCAGTGGTCCCTATTTCTCCCCTAATCACATGCACTGTTTTGTATATATCTAGTCCAAACTCCATGTGGATGTCATTGGAAAACTGTTTTGTGCCATGAATTACTTGCTGTAGTTTCTTATTTGAACTAGCGTACAGTTTGAAGTCATCCATGTACAGAAGATGGGTCAGTTGATGACCATACTCGTTATCATGTACTCTGAACCCATGAGACATACTATTTAGTGTTTTGCTCAATGGATTTATCGCTGAACAGAACCATAATGCACTAAAGGAGTCTCCTTGGAGGCTACCCGTCGTAATGCGAATTAATCTAGTTGTCCTTGGTTGTCCATGATCAAAATACTTGATTCTTGTTCCCCAAAGCACCATCGCACGTCCTAGAAAGTCGATGATACGTGGGCAGATCTTATAAACTTTCAACACTTCAAGCAAATAATCATGTCGTATCGAAGGGAACGCTTGCTTGTAGTCAATGTAAGCCATGTGTAGGTTTCTTTGATGTTTCCGTCATGGTCACAGCCTCAATGGTAACTAGATCTTTACTGCCCCGCGAGTTTTTGCAACATCCTTTTTGTTCTTCTGTTAGAATGTTATTCTCGTCGCAATGAGAGTGAACTTTGTCTGCAATTACAGTTATAAGTCACTTATAAATCGTTGGGAGACAGGCTATTGGTCGAAATTCAGATGGATTTTGAGCTTCTGGTTTTTTAGGCAATATATACGTGGAACCTCCGAGCATAAAGCCTAGCATCAGATGTGGTTGTTCGATGATCTTTTGGAAACACCTTACCAACGCAGAATGCACACTCTTTAGGCACTTATACCAGAACTTGTGCACCATGTCCGAACCTGACGCTTTCCAGTTACTTGCCCTTTTCAAACCCGCTGAAACGTCTGAGTCTGTAATGTTAGTGGGCTCTATTACAGGGTTATTGCTTGCGCTTTGTCTCTCTAGTTGGAACCACGAATTTCCTGAGTTGCTTCTGTTTGTTTTTCCCCAAACATCTGACCAGTAATCAGCCGTGTCTTCCAATTGAGGAACTTCGGTGTCTCGCTGGATATTTTGCTCTCTACTTAGTTCACGATAGAACCTCCCTTTATCTACCTAAAAGGTTCGATTTTGCTGCCTTCTTGCACTACTCTTATTGTACCGACGCAATCTAGCTGTAAGAACGTCAAGTCTCTGCCGTTGGGAGTCTATAATCTCATCCAATACAGCTGGTTCCAATGTTTCAATGTGCCGAGAGTTGAATTAATTAATTAAGTAATTATCAACTTGTCCAATATTCTCTTCGTCTAAGCCAATATTGTATACTGCTTTCTCATCCCGACTTTCAAACACAATAATTTTTGTTTTATTCAGGTTAATCTCAAAACCCATACTCTTCATGCTAGCATCCAGTCTGATCAACATTCTCTGCAAATTATCGGCTGATTCTGCAATAACAACCTAACCATCTGCAGATTTCAACTCACACACTTTCACCGTCCCGAGATCAACACCTTTTTCGTCTAAGAGAGCTATTCATAGACATTTGTCCATGTACCGTGGGCTGTCGCTACCGTGGGCGTAGACCTCATTGCTCCCGTGACCCCCCTGAATGTTAGCGTTTGTAATCGTCGCAGTCTGTCCTGCATAGTTTTAAGTTTCGTCCTTGACCACCAGACCACAAGGCAATCATTTTTGGTTCTAGACCCTATGTCAGGCCAAAAGCTCTTTTGCACATCCAAAATGTCATAACGAACCTTCTGCATTGCGTCCTCAGATGTTTCATCCTGTTCAGTTTACTATCCAGGATGACTCCCAGACATTCAACCGACCCTGAGATCATCAGCCTCTTACCACGGAATGCAGGAGCGTCGATTCTCGGTACTTTGTACTCTCTCGTAAAAATGACTAAACTGTTTTTTTCCCAGATTGATCGTGAGCCTCGAGCTATCGCACGAGAGCTGTACGATGCGCAATGCTGACCTTGTGAGACCCATCAACGTTTCCAGATGAGCCTCACCTGATTAGGATTACAAAGTCATCCGCGAATCCCTGGGTATAATACTCCTCCTTACTTAGCCTTCGAAGGAGACCCTCCACTACAATGCATCACACGAGGGGTGACAGAGCACCCCTCTAGGGCATACCTAAGGCGCTACTCCCTTAACTAGGCCATCTCACGCTACCTGGTTTCGAGACGCCTTTCCACCTTACCAGCTGGCCTGGTACGTCGCACCTTGAGGCATCCCGGCAACAGTGTTGTCCTCCTTTTCAGGTTTGGGGACCACTTTGCCATCCTTCCATGCAAATGCCACGTGTTTGAGAGAGATACAATTGATGGCGACCAATGGATTGAATTTTGGTACAATCCTCTCGAGAATTGATCTCACGCTCATGCTCATGCTCTAATAAAGAGGCACAATTTTGAAGGCACTTGATCAAATTTTTGACTTGCCTATAAAAGTAGACATCATATGGTTGAATCAAAGGAGTGCAGTTCGGAGGTTACCTTAATTGTTCACGTAGGCAGTAGTTCATTATCGTGTTGATAGATTTCACCATAAAAGTCAAGACTCGTTTGTCCTCTCCAGGCGATGATAAGGAGAAGAAGCTTTTCTTTTTTAATGTATGGTTTTAAAGCATCGACGTTTTTGTACTTCTTCGCATGTTCATCCACTGTCTTCTGGACCCTCGGTCCAAAGGTTCCTGTTGGTTGTTGCAGGCATACGAACACTAAAGATAAAATTGTTCCAGATAGGGAAAGGGCATATTGTGCCGTATGTGAATAATTCACTTCATATATCTCTGACTTCGCAAAAATCGCTTTTGTCCCTCTATATCCAGCGTTCTGTTGGATGTAGACTGGTATTGGCATCTTGAAAAAGGCATAATAAAGACCTTAATTGTATAAAATTGTACTTACAAATTACAATTTTTTACGGTATATATATTGTTTAATTCGTTTGTTTATTTCTATACTCCTCATTACTTTATTTATTAACTCATTATTTTTTGCAATTTAAAAATTCTAATTTGTATTATAAATTGTGAGAATGTCTTCACGTACCTATTTGATCTGTATTGATGATGGAATCTTTTTCAAATTGTGGGAACAAGATTCTTGTTTGTTTCCGGAATGTTTCTGCTGCTTTTAAGTTCTCGTCCATCGTTGCCGTCTCTACTCGAGATACAAATTTTGTGACTTTCCGTTGACGAATGTGATGTTTTTTCTTAAATCTATTAACCCATGCGTCGAAAGCTTGATATTCAAAATCTCGAAATTCGCTTGCAGTAGATAAAGCCCATTGCTGCAAGTTCATCGTTGTCACTTGCTGGAAATTATGTCGTGCTTTCACGAAGCGATCATACGTCCGTTTCCCATCTGGCCAGATGTCTCATTTTCCGCGATAAGATTATTTTCTGCGAGGCGATCGTCCAAAAGGACCAAAATGGTCCAAATGGTCAGACTTTTCATAGTTCTAGCCGTTCTTTGAAGACTTCATGCTGAAATACGAGAAAGATGACAAATCCAGGATTTACAGTGTTTGTAAATCAGGTCTTCATTTTATCCCTCTGAGAATTTCGCGTTGGTCCCGATCCTTTTTCTACCGTAATGTCGATTTTCAAATATGGCTGAAAGATTGCTATTTTGACGTGTTGTTAAACGTGGTAACGACTAAATTGGAGTTGGCCAAATATTTCGAAATTTGAATATCTCGTTGTCGAATCACAAATGTCAACTTCAACTTAGTCGTTACCACTTGTAACCAAACCTCAAAATAACAATCGTTCGGACTATTTTTAAAGTCGATATTTCGGTAGATAAAGACTCGAGTCCAACGCGGAATTTTCAGGGGGATAAAATAGAAATCTGATTTACATATACTGTGAATCCTGGATTTTTTATTTTTCTCCCTACAAATTATTTATCCGCGAAAATGGACAAGAACATTCGAAGTGTGGAATTTCAAAATTAAAATTCGCATATTTCAGCATCAAAACTTGAAAAAGGTCGCAAACTTTGAAAAGGCTGTACAAAAATGAACCTTTTGAGGTAAGCTTCATTTCTAAAAGCTTAGCACAACGATCTTAATAAGACTATTAAAGTGTTGAGAATTGGTTATATGTTAGTAGTTGTTAAACAAAATTTTTCGTTTATTACTTCACAATGAAGTTAATTTTGCGCATGTTAAATAAAAGTTCAAAGACGGTTGAATACGTCTGATTTGATTCAATTCAATTGTTTTCTCACAGAGAGAGGTTTGTAATGATGTAAATTTTCAAATCTACCTTTTTGACATATTTCGATATAATTCGACCCCAGGATCTTGAGAATGCTTTTTTTTTTAATGTCCGTATCTGTGTGTATGTGTAAGGGGGAAGTTTCTTCTGTTTACTATATCTCGAAAAGTAAAAAAGCAATGATCATAAAATTTAGACGAATTGTAGCTCCAATTGATGTCCATGTCTGAGGGGATTTTGCGATAGTCCGCCCAATTAAAAGTGTTTTTTTGCGTTAAGAAATGTTTTTAAAAATTTCACTTTTCTTATATGAGAAACACTTTTTTGATATTCGAAATACAACAATACTGTATGTGATAGATTTGTTCACGTCCTTGAGGCACGTCGAATGACCTTTAGAAGAACCCTTCATGACCTCTTATGATCTAGCAATACCTATTTATAAATTTGAACATATATTTTTTATCTTGTTCATACGAGAAAAACTTGTTTAATACGTGGAATTCAGCAGTATTGTATTTAATGTATTTGTTCGCGTTTCCAAGACGCATCGATTGGCCCATTGGAGAACCTTTCATGACCTTTCATGACCTACCAATGCCGTTTTGTAATTTTTGAACCAAATTATTTACCTTGTTTATTAGAGGAAACCTTTTCTGATTTCGGGAAAATAACAATACTGCATTCAATGCGATTGTTCGCGCTTTCGAGGCGCGTCGGTTGACGATTGAGATGTGTAGTGAAATGATTAAATTCGAATGACTGTTAATGAGAAAAAGCAAGTTTGAGCGCGCCGCGTCTGTCGGATCACGCGCTTCGCGCACAATAATATGTTGACCTCGCGCTTCGCGCTCAGTCTTCGTACCTCCTTCATATTTGTGCTTAGACCTTTTAAAATTAATGGTCAAACGATTGATAAATGTAATTTAGTCATTATGAATTCTCTTTTTAAAGCTCCTTCGGCTTTAACGAATACATTCCCATCACGTGTCTCCCGCTTCGCGCTCGAATAATGTGTGTCCAAAACGCGAAATTTTTTATATTATGTTGAACTCTATTATATTAAATGTTTGTTATATTAATTTCAGTACCTACGTTTGGCACTTCTGTTTTAGACGAAAAATTTTACCGTTAAACATTGTGAGGAATCTCGCCAATTGAGGGAAAGGGGAGAACTTGGATATCCGAGAGAAGGTAAAATCAGGAAAACGAACAGATTGAGGGTAGGTAAGTTCATTGGGTGAACTTACAATAGTAAGGGGAACTGCTGGGCCCCAAGCGATGTCAAATCTCGTCAGGCTTGAACACCGAGAATCAGTTTGATGGTGAATTTTCCTCCTGGAAATTGGGCAGATTGCGGTGATACGTAGATGGGGTTATGGCAACCGACGGGCACGTCCAGGGCCAGGCAACGACCTCTCACGAAGGCAATACGAGAACTGACCCTCGCCTCGAGTATGGTTTTGGGTCTCAGTTCGTTTTTGGGCGTCTCCCAACTCCTGGTTCTGGCCCGCAGGGCTGTAGCGTGTTGGGGTTCTTATAACTCCGTTATAACCCCCCCCCCCCCCTGTTTGAGAGAGGGTGTAATTCTTCAGAGCTTCTTCTGTTTACAGCAGTTCCTCCTCGAAGGATAATCAAGATTCATCAGTGTCTAGGTTAATGTACATGTCTTCAGTCTCCTGGCTATCCTCTTCGATTTGTTTTTCTTTTTGTGCAGGGTTTGATTTCCTTTTCTCCCCTTTCTGTGAAGTTAGTGTGCTCTGTTCAAACGTTATTTCTAGAATATTTTTAAATTTTTGGTTGATGTCAACCCAACCACCCCTCATTTATCTTGTGCTAGTTGAATCCAAGACCGTATGGTAATTTTTGGTCCGGTTCGGTTTTTCGCTGCAATACGTATCATGGAATACGTATAGTTCCATTGGTACCACCTTATTGCAATGCCTGCATTCCCCCATCTTGATGTCTCTATTTTTAATTAACTTTTCGATTCCTGTATGATGTTCCTATTCTTCCACTTCAACTGTATTATACATTATCTTTTTCTAAAATCTTTATTTTTACTTCCTAATTATTGTTATTCATTGTCTTCTTCTCGTACAATCTTCGTTTGCTGTTGACATCTTTCGTTCTTCTTGCTAAAAGTAATTTATATCTAAACTCTACTTCTATTTTGATTCAAATTCTATCTTGGCCTCTTATAGCCGTATTTACTTTCAAATTTTTCTCATTACCTCATTTGCTTTTATTAATTATTTCTCACGATTCCAAGTTCTTAGCATTGATAATTTCAAAATTTTCGAAACGTAAAATCAATTAATTAGTAATTGTGATGTTTCTAGGGAGTTTGGGTAAAATTTTCTGTCGTTTTTTAAATGTAAATGTGACGTAATTTTCATTTTTGATTTATATTTGTGTCATAATCTGTTAAAGATCCTTCGCTTTCTTCCTTTATTGGCCTTAATCCTTTTTCTTTTTCGTCCAGTTTTTTAATTTTTTTTTTCACATTCTTCCTTTTCTTTTCTCGCTCTTCTTGTTTCCGTTTTATCATTTCCTTCTTCCTTTGTTGTTTCTTCTCTTATTTTAATGAATTCTATGTTTATTAAAAACTCCATATGTCCCCTTTTTCTGAGATGGTCCTCCTCTTTTCTTTCTTTCTGCTCCTCCTCCGTTTTCCACCTCCCTAATGGAGATTTTACTATGTCCACGGTTTTTTGGCATTTGTGGCCAGCTATGCTGCCAACTTTTAATTGTCTGTAGCATGTGCTACAGACAAGAAAGATTTCTTTCTCGTTGCCCATTGTCTTCTGAAATAAAATATTTTTCTGTTTTGTTCTGCTTTGTGTGACCAGTTGTGTAAGTGTATTTTTTTGTATAGTATCAGTAGTGTAAAAATCAATTTGTCCACTTGCATGCCATTCAAAAAATTAATTCAAATCTATTTTTAAATATTGCATTCTCCAATATCTTTCATGTTCCAATTGCATAATGATTTTCCGTTTTTTGTTCTTATTTCGTAGATGGCTGGTAAAATCTTTGCTTATATGAAGAATGGTCCTAGAAACTTTTATTCAATTTTTTGGCTACTCCTTCCCCTTTATTTGATAAGATTTGATCGCTTTATAGAACTTGTTTGCCAATTTCAAAACTTATCGGCCTGCGTCTGAGATTATAACATCTAAATTGTGTTTCATTTGCGCTATTAAAATTTTTTACTACTTCTTCCCTAATTATTTTCAACTTTCGCATTCGATTCGCCCATTTTTCTGATTCTTGAAATTCGATTTTGCTTTTGTCTTCTAAATCTTTATTTAATGCTTGTATAGGTTGGAGTTCTCTCCCTAAATTTCAAAAAGCTGGTGTAAAACCTGTCGAAGAATGTCTCCTCGTATTTAACGCAAATTGTAAATCATCTAAATTTTCATCTCATAATTTATGATCTTTTTCTAGATATGCTCTTAATGCCGTTTCAATTGATCTATTGCGTCTTTCTGTTGAATTTGCTTGTACATGATATTTAGGAGTTTTGGAATGTCTTATTCCAAATGTTTTTGTTAATCTTATTATTGATTTATTTATGTATTCTTTGAAGAGAATAAGAATGTTTTTTTGAAATTAGGTCAAGAAGACTAGGAAAGTATGTAGTACTGAGTTAGTCGGAATTGAGAATTCTGACGGATACGTGATTTGGAATATGCACTAGGTGAAAGGCTGTATAGTGTATGAGCTATAATTTCAAGAAAATGTACGAGTATGAATGTGAGTTTATGGAACAGAACGGCTGTAACGTAGAAGAGTTAAGAATTTTGTCAAAAGTAACGAAAAAGTACTTAGTGTTTTCAGTGTTAAGTTTGTAGTCAAGAATTTGAAGAACGGTATGGCTGCTGGAGTGGATGGTATTACGGCAATTGTACTTATGAACGGGGACAAATATCTGTTTGTATGTCTGAGAGGGTTAATGAATATGTGTGCTGATAATGGAGAAATTCCAAGTTCCAGGTTGTTGCGTTAAAAGAGATGTACATTCTTTGATCTAATGTTGCAAGAATCTTTATTGCGCACAGTCGACTGGGCAGATAAAATGCCTCAGACTAGCTGGGAGTTCGTGCAATACCTGCGCATTATTTTTGACTTTGGGAATTTATAAATAATCTTTCGTACCGAATTAAAAATTTTCACAACTTTTTTGCGATCCGGCATGGACTGAATTTGGTTTTTTGCTTAAATTTTTTGAAATAAATACAAAACTTTTTTTACCCAAACAATAATTAAGAATTACAATACTCGTTTACATGTAGTATTGAAAAGTTTGAAATCTTTCACTAAAATTCATCAAAAATTTATAACATTTTAGTACCTCCCCAAGACTCCATAACTGTTTCTTCACTTCTTACAGGACAAATTGTTTCCGTGCAGTCATTCATATCTGCGAGTAGAATGATTTTTTCACCAAGATCGCAAGTACCTATGCTCATCTCGCTTTACTTGTCCGACCAATCTGTGGCCGGCCTCACGGCTGTTCACGCTTGAATACTTCTGTCTCCCTCCCCCTAAGCGTCCTTTGATGCCCTATACGCTCTCTTGCTCCTGCTCTAAATATCCTGCTTCTCTCGTTTTTGATAGAAGATGGTACAGAAAATAGAATGTGTGGAAACAGGAAATAGCATGTGTGAATTCTATCGTTTTCCTCCTAACTTCGATAGTTTTTGAGCTAATTGAGATATTCAAATTTCCTTTTCTTATTCTGGTAAGGTTTACTAAAAATGATCGGAGTGGCGCCAATTTCTCGAAAGTATAAAAAGTACGAGTATATTTTTACCGAAAAAAACCAACAATTCGTGACCCTTAAACCGTAAAGTTATTATTATTATTTTATTTAACTTTGTCTCAGAAAACCCAGCGCGTCATCATCAGCCACGTACTAAGTCAAGTGCCTGATGAGTTAAAGATATTGAAAATTTAATTAATAATTACTAAGCTTGAAATGTGTTCCAGTGATGTTGTAGTAGGTACACACTTAGTTGTGTGATGTAGTTTGCAGTTTGTCCTTTACCGCTGTTGTTTTTATGCAGCGGCCGAAAGCGGTGAAGGTGACATTAGTCACCTCTAGATGCTTTTTTAGAGCTACTACCTCCATAAGGTTTTCAGTCGCCTACTTCCTGATGATCTAGGAAGTTTCTTACAATGCGACAGGTGTTTAATAAAA
>JAUMHM010000051.1:1868634-1887087 GCA_032362435.1 Melikaiella ostensackeni | reverse complement strand
CCCGTGCAATATATTCAGTTTGGTACAAATATCCAACTCGAAAAGTGCTTTCGACATATTGGGCTATAACCATCTTAAGTCTGAGATATAATTTTTTTTATAATAATAATAATAATAATAATTCATCTGAATAAAGGTTGAAAATACAAAATTTTATATATTTTTGGTCAACTTCTACCAGATTCATTGTTTAACTGATTTCGATGTTTTCGCTTGACTAAGCCTGCTTTCGAAAACACGCGTTCAGCTGGTACCGCCGTTGTTTGGATGCTCAAGAAATCTCTGCCCATACGACTTGCGACTTTCTTGACCCCATTCGGTCATCCTAAATGTCACAAATTTATGTCTTTGATCTAAAATGAGCAGTACACAGTATATACAATTACATTTTTAATAATGCTTTACAAGTTTACCTGGTGGGGCTTGAGGAGCATTGCGAAGTTTGTTATCGCATATGTATCGATTTTGGTCTATTTTCGTTACTGCACATTCTATTTAGTCCAACAACAAGTTAAATCCAACTATAACTAGTGGAAGGGTAACGTACTTTTCACCACAAAGTTCTGTAGACAGTTTTGAAAAGTCTTAAGTATTTTGCTACATTCTCCAAGAACAGCCATTCATATGGAGCAAGGCTCAATGGTTTCAACTGAAAATTGTTGTTAAGCTGGATTTCACCTAGATGTTACGTCCAAAACTGAAGATTTCATTTAAAACCCCACGACGTCGCAGGTTCCGAGAATTTTAGTTCTTCGAAAAGCGCTCTTAATCGATCCATTACCTTTGACTAAGATGTAATAACTTCTTCATGACTTTCTTGATTTTCCGAAGTTTCTTCATCATCACTATCATTTTCTTCTTCTTCAAAAGCTTCATCGATTTCAAAATCACGAAGAATATCTTAAGCAGCTACATTTGTGACGTGTGCGAAGCAGCGGAAGTGCAAGTTGTTAGGGTCGAAATGAGTGCCGAAAAGTCTGTTCAGTAAATGTCCCAATTTTTCCAAAAATGTAGTACTGGCCACCGTACTACCCATTGTTACATCTTGCATTTTCTCTGTTGAGCCGTCATCCCTGAGGACGCCCAAAAATAAATTTGCAATGTCATTTCCAATGTGGTTGCCATGTGATGGAAGAAAATGAATAAACAAAGATCTAAGAATCCAATCTTCGTCGATGAAGTGGCCCGTGATACCATAATGCGATTTTCCGTTAACTGAAGTCCATGCAATCAGAGAGTATGAAATCTTAAAAATGTTCTTTTGTAAAATTTCCAAAACTACTTTCTTTGTTTCTTCGAAGTGCAAAATTGCTAATTCTCGCATTTTATTTCTCTTGGGTACTTTCATCTTGTCATTGAGGTATGCAAAAAGGCTTTCTGTTTCTTTATCCTTGAAGAAATTGTATGGCAGATACTTCTTTGACGTCCAATCGATCGACTTCTTCTCGAATTCTTTTTGATCGATGATCATCTCAGAAATTATCAACTATTAAATTTGTTGCATTAAAAATAAATTTTCTGTGCATTCACTTAAGAAAATGTTAATGTTTTTCTGAAAGAAGGGCACACACTTTTTTAAAAACAATTTTCTTACTATTCAAGCGTTGAGTCGCTCGCTCTTTTCCAACTATCAGTTTCTGGTGAAGTTTCGTCCAATTGATTGGCTATCTAAATAAATAATTAATTAAATGTTTGACGTTACAGCTATCAGACTGACAGCCCCTTGATTGGTCAAGACTCAAGATTCACGCTTGGCTCGCTTGGAAAAATCAAATCAAAAATAGACGATAATAAACAAAAGAAGTTTGAAAAAGTAGTTGCCACGACTTTTTCAATACTTTCAGATGAGGATCCTCACGCAGCAGGTGTACAACAGTGGAACAAATATCTATTACTTCGATCAGAAATTTGAATCCAGAACGATAAAAGAGCCATTTCGGGTCCGGCTACGATATCATTCCCATTCCGGTTCCAAAAAAATTGTTAAAACGTAACTGGGTTCACGTCGTTTCGATTACAGTCTGAACCCAGTCCAGCAGCGGTTTTAAAATGCGTTTCGAAAAGGAATCGGATCCACTGCGTTTCGGTTATACTTTGGACCCGACCCAGGAACGTTTCTAAAAAGACTTTCCCCGGGATTTGAACTCGGAACAAAAATCCAGACTTTCCCGCTCCGGTTCCTTTTTCGGAACGGTTCTAGAGCTGATTCCGAAAGCGGTTCAACACTCGTTTAGTTCCGGAGCGAATCCGCACTATGCTTCGTCCGTTCAAGATCCCACCGACATCGTTCCAGTCCAAAATCAAATCGAAGCAAATCCACTCTGTTTCGGCACCACTCCTGTGTATACAGACAATGTAATTTCAAATTACTTCAGAATTACTTGAAAATAATCTATCACAATTTGTGGTCCAAATTTGAAATAACGGATCGAATATGATGACTGAATTTTTGAAAAATTCAGTAAATTTGCAGATTTCCATGAAGTTGGTATTGATGAGTTTTTCGGGTAGCAGAATACAATTTGGGGTCCAAATTTAAAAAAAGCGATCTACATTTCACAACAGAAAATTAAATACACGCGTGGATTTCTATGAAAGTCGGTACTAGGAGGTATTTCGAGTCCCAAAATACGAATTTGGGATCGAAATAAGTAAATTCAAAACAGCGATCTATTTTTTTTTCAAATTCATTAAATTTTAGAATTTAGAGTTTCACCTGGTACCTGAACTTTCATCTGAATATTAGGACGAACAAACGGACCTACGGACGACACCTAACCGAAAATATAAGAGTTTCGGCCCAAAGCCGCAGAAACCTAAAAATTAATCATTTAAACAAAAATTATTCATTAAAATTTTTAATTAAATGTGACAGATAGAGAATTTCTAACTTATTATTCGTATTCGCGGCTAAAAACAGTACACAAACAAAATTCAAATGTAGCACTCATACAAAAAATTACAAAAATCCCAAAATCAAAAAGGAACAGAAAAAAATATTACCCAATTAAGAAAAGGGGTCTGATGCCATTGTTGTTAAATAGAAAGTGAAATAATCCTTACCAGAGAGGGTGTTGCTAGCAGGTGCTGGGCGTGGTATTCCAAGACCAAATGAATTCATATGATTGGGTGAGGAACTTGGAAAGCCTGGAGGCGGTAGGCGACTTCGTTGTCCCAGGTTAGCCAGTGATATTGTTCCTTGGGCTGTATTTTGTTGAATAAAATCTTGTGGTAGTCGTGATAAGAGGGAGTGTGAATGCTGAAGAGCTTGCAAGTTCTGTAAATGTTGAGCCTGCTGCTGAAGTTGTGCTAGGTGAGCTACCTGATGAAGAAATTAATTTTTCTTAGAGCACTAAAAAATATTTAAATAAATTTCATATTTACTGACTGAAAGAAAGTAGATGTAAAATCACCATGCATGTAAAAAAATAGCTGCAAACAAGAAACGAATAAATTTAAGGGAGAATACATGCAAAAACCTTCATGTATATGTTTACATCTGCCTTAACATTTTTTAAGCAAAAAGAGTTTTTACGTACACAATCTAGAGCCGGTAAGAAAGCATACATGAAGTTCCTCTACACATTTTCTGTTATAAATTATGTAATCTATATATTCTTTTCTATTTCACAGTATTTTTCATTGCAAAATCTGTTAATCGGAATGATTGAAAAAGATTAATGTACCTGAGAAAAGTGTTGAGGGCCTAAGGAACATTGAACTTGCACTCTATTATCCTCTCTTTCTTTCAATTGTTGCTGCTGCTGTTGTTGGAGAAGTCTTTGCTGTTGTATTTGAATTTCATTTTCCATAAGTTCAGCTAATGCTTTTTGTGTCTCGTGAAATGGATCGAAACCTAAGTCATCATCAGCCTTTGCACCAGGCCCTGCCTCGTGAGGCGTCTGCACTTTGTTTAGAGCAGTGTACCCATTTTGTTTTAAATACTCACTATTTTCATAATTTTGTTGAGCCTGGAATAATAAAATGAGTACTTATGTTAGTCATACAATTAAATTAAACTCCAATTAGAAATCTAATTGATTTGTTAAGAACGAATGGAAAATTTGGAATGTTGGCCTTCAATGTCTTTTACCTGCATGACGAGTCTTTGTTGCAATGAATTCTGCTGGAAGTCGGCCATAAATTTAGAAGCAGGGGAATTCACGAGCAAATTAGATACAAAAGGCGTAGAGTTTGAAGAAGGATATTGTGAATTAGTATATACATCTTCGACTAAAAAATCTGCTGAGTGGAATGGTACTCTTGGCATGTTGACTCTATTGGACTTAGCCATAAAGCGAGCTGTTTGTGATGATTCATTTTGGAATCCAAAAGCCGCTTGCCAATCTTCGCTCGAATATACCGTCGGTAACGAGTCTGGAATGGACACATTTCCTGAATTCATCCAATCAACAGTTGAATTTCCTATATGAAAAATAGAATACGAATGGATCGGGTTATAATAATAGTGGGTTGTGCCGAAAACTTCGGAACAATTATGTTTGCTGTGGAATAGTCAAAACAATACAATTAAATTTTAAGGGGATATAGAATTTTTTTGTTCGAGGAAAATGACTTCGTGTCATTAAAAAAAAAGTATAACTTTAATTTTTGGAAATGCAAGTAAGGTTTCGAACTTACTTGAATCATATTAATTTTTTTTTTATAAAATTCTTATGATCGAGAGCCACTTGTTTATTTAACCAAACATATTTCTATTCAAATACATAAAGATAATTCTCTGACATTTAACTCATAGTCAACTTTATATCTTTGTTTCGCGGTAGAGAATTTTTATCTGCTTGTTTTCTTCTGGAATGTTCTCTATTTCAAACGAATAATAGATTGAAGTTTCCGCTGTTTCGTATAGATTTTTCGACAAAAATAATTTTTCCATGGCCAATTAACCAAGTTTCAATTGTTCATAATTTAACATAGACGAAACATACTGCACAAAGCCAAACAACTTGCATTTATAGTCGTCAGTTCCGCGAATGTACATCCCATGCCGTCAAGGTGGCCGTGAAATACTTAATATCGAGTATCTTCATAACAGGATTTTATGGGTACAGCGCATACCCTCGCAAAGGGAAGGGATCATCTCCTGGTAACGGTCGGAAACCACGAGTTTATTGGTAACGGAGCTTGATCCAAGAAGCTATGGTCTCGCCACGCGCATCTAAAAAAAAGTGAACTAATCAAATGGTCTTCAGGGATTCGTATGACGACTTCCACTTTTACAAGGACTTTAAGCGAAAAACTTGAACCAAGTTCAACGTTGCATGTGCGAATTGCAGAAATAATTTCAGTCTTATGAATAATCGCCTAAAGCTGAAACGAAAATCAGAAATACGTGTTTATTATTTATAAAATGTACAAAAATGTAAAAAAAATCATGATATTAAAAAATTTGCAGTGTTTTTTTCAAATATATTTCAAGAATGATAGTCTTTCATTCTATGGAGACTATGGATTTTTGAAAAAAAATGAAGTTTCAAAATCAGCCTTATATTAGGTTTTTGCTTCCTCATAGAGGAAGCTTTGTGACATGAAAATTTTCGAACTTTATTTTTTGACATATCGGTTGACATAACGATCCTTATTATTTAAATTATACTAATTGCAAATTTTTGCAGAAAAAGAAGTTTCGAAGTCGGCTAAAGTAATGTTTTAATTATTTGAATAATTATAAATAAATTATATGCGAAAATGGTTTAGGATATCTGAAAGACAGAATTTCCCTCTTAAAAATATGATTAAAATTTAGATATTTTTCAAGGAAATGTCGAAACTTGAAACGTAATTTTTATTATCAAATGAACTTTTTGTATGATATGATCATAGCGAATATATTGAAAATATGAAGAATACAATAATAAAATATATTTTTATAATTTAAATGTTATTATTACTCTCATGAATTATTTATTAATACGCCAAAAAAGATCTAAACCTTCATCCATACAAACCCCTACTTTATAGGAATCATATAATCATGTTATTTAAGTTCGTTACTTAATTTTAGAATTTTCCCATAATTTCGCAAAATCTAGATTTTTGTATTTTAAAAATTCTTGTAATTGGAAAATCTTGATATATGTGACGCATAATTTCGCATAGTCCACAAATTTGAGGCGCATAATCTCGCATAATAACTTATTTTTCATTGCATAAATTGAATATTTTCAACAGCAGAAAAAATTTTCCCTGAGTAATCTACCTCACAGAGAATTTTCGTGGTAAAAATATGTTTATCATGAATATTGACTTTATCGACAATCAACGAAATGGACCATTTTAAGTGGATATAAATCATTTGCATTTCCCGTTTCTGAAGAAAACCATAAAAAATTTTAAAATTGTGAATCAGGAGTCCGAGAAATATAAAAAAACTTCAAGAAAATCTACTTTAAGCCCTTCGTCATCCTGGTATTTTTGAAAAAATGTGCAAAGGATTGGAAATTAGAGAAATAGGTGGGATTGGACTGTTGCAACTTTTTTGCAGCAACCTACATGATTAACAAATGAAGAAATCGTGATTGATGATACGTCAATTATAGCCGTTTATGCGGAACTAACCTGTAGTCTGCTCACTCATTTGAACATCTTCACCGTATTTTATTTGTGAACAATAACAGGTGCTTTGACTGCCTTCGGTCATTAAATCATAAATTCCTTAAATTCTAATCCTCAGAGGTCTACAACATTTAGAAACTACCGTAATCGTAACATTCTTCTTTTAATTTCACAGATATTTTTGTCCGTCATTCAAGATATATACTTAACCAGATTATAAAAAATGGCAAATTGTAAATTTCAATTTGTGATTATAACAAGGCCCAATGAAAAAAAAATACATTTCAATTAAAAAAAAAATCCATAATCATTATGAAATAATATTTTTTTAAATACATTCGTTTTAACTATTTGCAGTTTAATATATTTCTTGTTTACAATGATCGATTATAGTTTGAAATTTACAATTCCTATTAAATAGGAAGCTACATATCTTCAAGAATTAACCGATGTATTAATTAAATTCTTATTATCTGCTTTTTATTATTCAAGTTTGAGAAACGCTGTGATAAATCATGACGCTAAATGATTTGAATCGTGGTTAGACAAGCGTCTCTACATTGTCATGGTAACCAAAATGTAAGTCGTCCTACGAGATGCTGCTTGAACGTATTTTGTGACCCACAGTGGCGAGACCATATCTTCTTGGATCATGGTAACGGAGCATTCCTTTACAAAGAAGCGGAATAGGCAGCTGAGATCCTTGGTTTTATTATTCTAAACTAGCAGTAAATTCACGTGCGCAAAGTGCGCGTTGTAGTCACTGGATTTTTATTTTCTAATATTAAAAACATAAACTATTCAAAATTCCACAATAACAAATTTTTAAATACTAAGAGTTCTAAACATTCTTGAAACGAGTTAGTTAATTTAATAAATGATTAATTCTAGTCAATAAAATATGTTTTAACAAATTCTTATTTTCGTACTTTTGATATTTTCATAGATGCCATTTTTACGTATCTGGAGATCTAAACTGTCTCCATAAATTTTTACAGCTTTTTATTTGCTGATCCGTAGGAGATAACTCATGTCTATTAGGCCCTAGTCATTCGAATATTGTTAGTCAAATACTGCTAAATTTTAACAGTAATATTTTGTTAATCTTGCATCAAATATAGTTCATATTTGAAACACTTACATGTACAATTAATCATTTAGAAATTTATGAATTTTAAACGTCTAGGAATTGTGTAATATTATGAAACCAAAATGGTTTCACTTCAAACGTTATTAATTTAAGATCTTCTAAGCACTAAAAAAGTGAGTATCTATTTTTACATTGTTAAATGTAAAAAGTAAAACTAAAAGACTCATATGAATATTTTTAAATTAAACCCTGAGGGATGAAACAATTTTCAATTTATAAAATTTCTGAATTTTCAAATTAAAAAATACCATTCTTTAGTTTTATTTCGGTCTCAAGGAGAAGCTAAGTTTTCTTCATTTAAGAAATTTAAAAGAGAAAAAAATGGTCAACATTAAAAAAGAATGAAATGTTGAAATGTCGAAATTTAGGCTCCCAAAACTGAACAATAGTTTTAAGTTTGTGGCCTCGAAAATTAAACTAATTTAGAACTATGCATTCAAAATATTATAATTTCCAATCGGAATCGTAAAAATTTCAAAGGTGATAAAAGATAATAATATATAGCAGTCATGATTCCAAATCTTAATATAATATTTCGGAGTGCCTCTGAAAGAAAAAACAAATTTCTGGTCCTTTTCAAGTCAAAAAACATTTTGTTAGGCCATTTTAATGAAAAACATTAAAACTTTTAATCCTGAAAAATGAGTCAACTTAAGGACACTCATCTTGCCATTCGTGGCCATCCCATCTGTGGCCGGCCTCACGATTGTTCCCGCTTCCATGCTTCTGTGCCCCCCCCCCCCCTGAGCGTCCCTTGAAGGCCTATACTCAAGGTCTTCGCTCGGTCAGTCAGCGCCGTATTAAAAGTTATTTATATGGAGACTTTCTACGCATATATTTTTGTACGTGCCGGGTTCAGAGATTATATAAGCGGCCCTGAGTCTTTACTCACTCATCGCGTTAAATCTGGTTGAAACTAGATTCTTAATAGCCTTCGATTAGTGGCCAACCAGACCCGAGGCTAGCCACGAATGGCGAGATGAGTGTACTTAAATACTTAACTACAAAATCAAAGTATTTAAAGCATCACAAATCTTTTGAATTCAAACTATTTAAAATTAAAAATTAGAAGCCCTTAAATGTAAGGAGCATTATTTCTCAATTACCATCTATTAGATTTTCCACTAGTTTCGACAGTTGTATGTGAACGGAGATATGTAGGAGAAATTGGAGGAGATAAGAGAACTGATGAAAGAAAATAAAGAAGGGATTAACCTTACAACATGAGATTATAATGCGACAACAGAATATAGAGGAAGGGAATAGGGAGGAGAGCCAGGGAGAAAATTCAAAGATAAGTTACTGAATGGGGAGGGAAAGAAATTGTTAGAGAGCTTCGAGGAGATGGAATGGTTTATCTCAAACAGAAATATAGAAGCAAGCGAGAAAGGGGAATATACACGCTCGGGAGGATAAAAGAGAACGGTAACTGATTATTTGATTCTGGCCGAGGTAAGAGAGAAGGTCAAGAAACTAGAGGTGGGAAATAATACAGATTCGGATCATTTTCCCAAATAGTGAAATTAGAGGGTGAAGAGAGTAATAACAATAATGATAAAAAGGAAGTAAGGGTAGAGAGGTTTGGTCAATAGAAGGGAAAGGACAATTTAAGAAAAGGGTAAAGAATATAAAAATGGGAGAGGGAAACGTAAGCCAATAGATGGAAACAATGATGGGAGAAATAAAAAAAGTATGAGAGGGCAGAGGTAAAAAAGAAGCTAGTGAAGGGGGGTGGGGCAGTTAGAAGTGGCTAGGATGAGGAATGCAAAGAGAAGAAGAAAGTGATAAAGGAATTAAGAAAATAGAGAAAAGTATCAGAGAAGAATATAAAAGAAAAAGAAGGAATATACTGAAATGTGTGATTAAAATAAAGAGGAAAATAAAAGGTTTGAAGAAGGGGTAGAGAAGGCTGCGACGGTAAATGAGGTTTGGAAGGTAGTCAAAAGAGAAAGAGAACAAGAAGGAAAAGAGTAAGCCGGGATATTGAGAAGGTAGAATGGGAAAAACATTTTATGGATTCGCTACGAGAAGTAGAGAAGTTAGGAAAGGAGGAAAAGAGGACGAGGAAGAGGACATGACAAGGGAAGAAATAATCGAGGTGTTAGGAATAATGGAAGATGGGAAGGCTCTTGGTATAGACGAGATTCCAAATGAAGGCTGGAAATATGAGGGGAAAGAACTAAAGGAATGGACATGAATAATGTGTAATAGAGTATGAAGAGAAGAGGGGTGGCCAGAGTTATGGATAGTAGGGGTACAGGTACCGGTAGTGAAAAAGGCGAAGGAGAGGGGGTTAAGGATTAAAGGGGAGTGACGTTAGTGCCAACATTGCATAAGTCACTAGAACTTTTTTTCTGCATGACAATGAAACTTAGCGCATAATTTCACATTTTATTATTTGGTATCTATGTGAAACTGTTTTTCATGTAATGAAAATAAATTGTAGGGTCTATAAGGAATCATCTAATTAGCAATATTTTGATTAAGTACCTGAGCAATATTGAATTGTAGTAATAAATTAGTATACTTTCTCAAAGGTATAGTCCTTTTATACATAGCCCTTTGTTAATGAATTTATTAATTTATTGTAAATTGATATCTTATATCAGTTCTTTACATTCAACTACTTTTGGTTAAAATAAAATTAAAAAATTTATTTAAGCAGTGGCAAGCACAGATCAAATTGTTTTCGTATGGGAATGTAAAATAACACTCATATATGAGTGTTATGATACATATTGGGATGATGGACAACATATATGTTCTGAATCATTTGGTAAATAAAAGGATTGAAAGGGAAGGACAGGGAATCATAGCAATGTTCGCAGACTTAGAGGCAGCGTTTGACTCATTGGACCGAGACGAGATAGAAAAAGTTATGGTGAAAAAAAAGGGATAAGAGAGGATTTAATAAAAAGAGTGTCAAAAATTTTTAGAGACAAAAAGTAGGGTTAAGGTAGCAGAGCAAATAGGAGATAGTTTCTGGTTGATAGGAGGAATAAGAGAAGGTTGTCCTCTTAGCCCACTTTTATTTAATATATTAATCTCAGACTTGGATGAAGAAATTATGAGATATCCTGGTGATAGCAGAAGATGAAAAAGGGAACGCGGGCCTGATTAAACGATTTGAGAAATACTTAGACGGAAAAAAGTTAAATCTAAATGTAGAAAAGACAATGATAATGAGGTTTAGAAAAGGAGGGGGAATGAAAAAAGAATGGACTGAGAGATGGACGGGAGTTAAGTTAAAAGAAGTTAAGGAGTTTAAATATTTTGAATATACCTTACATACAAATGGAGATCATAAAACTCATATTAAAGGAAGAATAAAAAAGAGGGGCAGGGAAGTTTGAAGGGAAGCTAAGGAAGGGAGGCTAAGGGAGTGACAGGGAGGAAGGTTAGCGAAAAAGTGTTTGAAGGAGGCAGAAGAAAGGAGAGGTAAGGCAAGAGAATTAACGAGATGGGATGAAAAAAGAAGGGAGCTCGTTAGAGATAGAGATATAGGAGATGGGACTGGAGTAAACTACGCAGAATTGGGAAAAGTGACAGGGACAAACAATTATTAGAAAGATGGAGGACGATTTAGGAATCAATAAATAGTAAACGGTATAGCATGCTAAAAAAGGAAGGAGTACCAAAGTATTTAGAAAAGGGAATGGGGAGAGAGAAGATGGACAAGAATAGCAAGATTTAGATTGGAGAGGGATGTATGAGAGGAATTTAAGATAAAGGAAGCTGGCAAGAGAATGTGGTAAAAAGGGGAGGAAGGATTAGGTGCGGAGTGGGTGAAAGAATTGGAGGGGGCTAGAGGAACGAATGATAAAGGATGGAAGAGTGGACGTGCAAAATGGCAAGGTTGGGGTAAATATTGAGAATGTTGATGAGAATATTGAGATGTTGAGTTAGATTAACGAGAAAGAAAAAGGAAACGGAATCACTTAGTCGCTTAGAAACGAAAAGATTGTAAGTGAAGGTTATGTAACAGTATAAATAGATTAAGATACGGATGCGCTCACGCTTGCTCTCTCGCTTTCGTTCGCCCGTAAATTGTTGTAAATAGTAAGGATAGAATAATATAAAATGTGTTTAGGGTGGTAATAATATAAGAAACTGAGGTCATGCAAACCCTAAGGGGACATATTATGAGTAAAGGAGAAATATCACATAACATAAGATTGGACGAAATTGTTTAGAAATACTTTAAAATAGCTACGATTCCAATTGAAAATTATAGAATTGCAAGCGCTTTTGATTTCAAATATTCTTCAATTACAAAGACTCATTATCGAAACGTTCCAGTTCAAAATTCCATTTTTACAAATTTGAGTTTCAAGACAATGAATGTTTAATTGTTTAATTTAGAACGATAAAAATGGATTAGAAATTTTCGTAAGTTTAATAATTACAAATTTAATAATTTTATTATCAAATACTCGTATCAAACATACCACACATTGTAAAAATCACGCTTAAGAGAACTTTTTTGCACTTCTTTTTGGCATAAATTATTCTTATTTGGTAACGCGTAAGTTTCAAGTAGTTTTAAACTTATATTAAATTCTTTAAACAATAAATATTTATAATTATCAGTGGAGCACTATATTTACCCTCAATAATGGACCCTGAAGGCAAAAACAAAAAAATAAAAATACTCGAAAAAATGATTTTTTTTTAATTTGGTTACATCTCAAGAGTAACAGTTCTTCTTGAAGACCTTTGAAATTGTTCAAACTATTCATAATCCTTCAGTTCTGGCTTTTCATGGGAAAGGTAGAGAAAATTATAGTTCCCCCCGAATCTAATTAACCTCAATAATGGACTTTAAAGCCAAAAACAAAAAAATCAAAATACTGAAAATAATTTTATTTTTTAATTTGGTTAAATCTTAAAAAGATTATTTCTTCTTGAAGACATTTTACAATTATTTAAACTATTCATCATCCTTCAGTTCTGACTGTTCATGGGAAAGGTAGAGAAAATGATAGTTTTTCCGCGAATCTATTTCACCATGTCGCCTATTATTAACCGTTTTCTTTTTTCAGAAAGTACAACTTTTAATTGTTTAAACAGTCTTTTTCAGTAAGTTATATACAATTAATCTTTTACATTTGGAATTAATGAGTCAGTTAATTTTTGTTTAATTTTGTAATATCGATACCTTTTTTCAGAACACGTTTAAATAGTACACCATCAACGGATAGTATCAGACCACTAACAGGCTGACCTATTAAAAATTAGCCTTGACTTTCAAAGGTGATAGCGCCGTCCAGAATACAGATAAAAAAAATTTTTTAATGCGTTGAAAAGCTTATTAACTTCTGAATTAAATGAGCTCTAATTAAAGTGATTTGGCGAGGTTCTGATAGTTCGGATTCTGCTTTGAGCTATATGTCCCTCTATCATGCACTTGACTGCAACCAAGCCCGAGGATTGTGGGGTAAAGATTACACCAGACTGACCAATATGTCAAATTACGCATATCACTCTCATTAGATTACTTGAATGTATTATACAGATGCGTCCGTAACCGATGATATAAACCGGGATAGCTCAGTGCAGAACATTCAATTACAATTTACAATTTCCAATTACAATTTCATCCAGAGCCTCGGTGGCTCAGGCGGTTAACCCCTCGGACTTCCCACTAGAAGTCCGGAGTTCGACCCCTAAGTACAGCTTACAGCTGCTTTACAACCTAAATCTCTAGAAATAAAATAAATGTAACTTAGATCTAATTAATAATTAACTCAAATCAAGGCGTGAGTGTTTTGAGGACTCAGGTGTACGGTATACAAGGAGCAAAATAGCAAACGCCGAACAGCGCCATGACCTAAAACGAACATAGGTGCATCTGCGACTTTAGGCTAACATGTGTGCTGAAAAATTTGACTGGCTTAGTACTCATAAGAGTAAGCTGAGCGTGGAGGAAGCAAAAGTCGAAAGCAACGCCCTTGGATGTGAACCATAGGAACGGCGTCGACAAATAGAAACATAACCTCCAAACTGAAGTATTGAAGTTGTAGGAGCACCACGGTGGCCTCACCTCATCCTGTCCATCGTGGTTAAGGATGAGCAAATGCTCAAACTGTAATATTGAATGACCTCTATCTATAGCACTAGGGTTGCCTCACCCCACCCTGTTCGCAACCATTGAAAATCCCTTTTGAAGTTTCATATTTTGGGTGCATTACTATGCCCACTAAGATAAAGGATGAATCCAACGCTAAAATAAATTTTATGCCTCCCCCTAGCTCACTAGGGTTGCTACCTTTTATCTTGTCCAAAATATCGAGCGACCCACTTTGAAAATCATAAAATGGCCCGGAGGGGTAAGCATGTAACAGTTTCCCCCACACGTATCAGGTCCAAATTGATGTCATAGATAGGCACCTGTGAGACGTGATATCCTTCTAAGTTTTGACGTTGAAATCGCATTTTTTGTAGGAGATATGGAAAGAGGAAGAAAAATTAAAAATATGTTTTTTTTTCGAAAATGGCTCAACGGATTTTAATGAACCAAATATATGTTTTAAAGTCTATTGGAACAATTTTCCGACAAAATATACGAACTTTTTTGTTGTTGAATTTTTCACAACATTTTTCTAGCTTATGTTTCAAAAATGAACCTCGAATTATATTTTTTTAAAACCTTGGACTGTTCACTTAAATATCTATTTCTACCAAACTTCTTGTAGAGGTATTTTTGGCTGAAAAATGTTTTTATGCTTATTTTTTGTTTGGATATTTTTTCTGATTCTTCTAAAAAATTGTCCCTATTAGACTTTCTAAATTTTAGTTGATGAAATTAGATTTTCTACAAATTTGTTGGAAAATTTAATTTTTTTTTGCAATTCTTCTGCAAAATTGCCCCATTGTTTGATGTTATACTATATTATCTCTTTTATCTTTGTATTAACATTATTGTATTGCTTTATTCAGAAGATCCTCCGACCTCATGGTCTGGGGGTTGCGAGACCTATATCTACTCGTTAAGGAAAGTAGCCTCGTGGTAGCGGGACTCGGAGGGATGCTTCAAGCACAGAGATTTTTGGGTGACAACTGGACATCAATTATCATTTGTTACATCTAGACTACGCAATGAACACCTGAAGGGAAACTGTTTCTTTGACATAAAACAATGTTCGACTCTCCCAAATATCTGCCTGAGAGTGGACGCTGCAGAAATAAAGTCGGGAAGATGCTGTTTTTCTTAGAATGCAGGCCGGATATTGAGTATTAATGGCGATATAAATCGTCAATTTAGGGCAACTTGACAGAAGACTAATTGAGGGGTGACTTCCGACACTACTCCACCTACCCAATCTGGCGTGTAAAACCTGCAGGCCAGTATAGGTTCAGTTGCTCAGTGTTCTGTGTTGAGTTGTACGTAGCCGTCGTTATCTTTAGCTCTGCTACGAATCCTTCGGGACGAAAGGTCTTTGCGGTCCAGTAATCTTCAGTACCACACTGCCTACGATTCTTCAAGTACGCGTTGCTATGCGCTGTTGTCTGTATGTGAATAACTTTTGAAAGACTAACCTGATTGGATTGCGTTGTGTCACGCGTTTTTAGGGACCGAAAAGAAAGGTCGAGTTCGTTAATCTATCAGTCGAACTATGCAAACAAAAGAAAATTAATAATTACCAAATTACAGTTGTCAATGGTTTGATTTTAAATTTTAAAAGGTTTATGCATAAATGAGGGGCAAGTATAAAAGCCGAGCGATGAGAACTTTCCCTTCGCAACGGGCTGATTTTTTGTAATGTAGCAGTTTCGACAGCACATTACGTCGTTATGTTAATGGTTTTACTTGTATGTAAACAGCTTCTCTTCTCTTCGCGGAGGCCCCACGAGAGCGAGGTCCGGCCAGAACTCTGTAAGGCTTAAGAATTTTACTTTGTCTGTTACGTATAATTTTTGTAATTGATATTTTTCCTTAAAAAAAAAATGGAGTAAGAAGGTCAAATTTCCCTGGGTCGGATTAAGAGATTATAACGTATACTGATTCTTTTGGTTTGGCTTTTTATTTTATTTTCGGTGAGGACGAGTACAATCTGGAAGTAAGGAAGGAATAGGAGCTGGAAGTTCGTGGCGATAACAGCACCTTTTCAACCAGGATAACATCAGCCATACTCTAGTCCTCGGAGCCGAGTAGTCGTGGGTGCTACAAGCTGTGAAATAGTGGTGGTATTGCCACCTATTGGACGCCGAGCCGATCGCCCTCATACGATTACCATCGGGCCCTGGCATGCAGTAGCTACGCGCCAAGGAAATCCGCACTGCAGATGTGCGGAATACGGAACACAGTCTCACAGGACACGTAGCTGGGACGGTCGTGAAGAGAATCGAGCGCGGCATCTAGTATCTAGGGCAGACCTGCCCAGTAAGCTGAAATTCCAGACCAAACCATGTGGAGCCCTTCCACTTCCAGTTCTTCCAAAGAGCTAGAGTAGGCTGCAATAGTGGGAGAGTCGCGTGGTTGTCTCTCGTTGTAGTGACGTAGCGTAGTGCCGAAGATACGAAATATCTGTAGGGGTGTTTCCGGGGCGACTAACTTTTCAATGTAGAATTCACATTATTTGCAGGCAGAAAGTTAAGTTACATAAGTGAATTATAATTATAAAATCTAAATCCTAATTAGGGTGACTAATGCGGTACCTCCATGCTAGACTCTTCTATCTGGGGTTAGCAGTCTAAACTCTCCAATCTGGGAGCTGCAGTCTATACCTTTCAATCTCAGAGTTACGAGTACAATCTAAACCCTCGAATCTCGATTTTTAGCAAAAATGAGTTATTATAGCCATATGAAGCAGCATGTAATTATTTATCAGTTTACAAATTATTGCAAGCGTGAGTGCAATAAATAACGAGAAGAGAATTTTCGAAACAGACTTTGAAATCAGTTCCGTGGATTAAGCTCGTATCTCGAACGTCATTTTATTTCCGCTAGTATAACAGCGCTACAGATGACTGGCGGCCTGAAACTTTAAGGTTGGAATATTTATTAGATATTATTTACGATTAATTATGTTAAAATTTTTCTTAATGATTGCCTATATTGAAAAGTGAAATACGTCCAAAAGAAGATGTGCAAAAAGGTGTTTGAATATCGAAGATAATAAATACGAAAATATATACTTCATAATAAATATTTACAGAAGATTCTATGGAAAAGATTTATATTTTGTACACGATCTTCTGTAATCGTTTACTACAATTACTGAGGGCTTTATCACAATTCTATTTATAACAATTTAAACAAATATTAAAATGACATTGAGGTTCAACTAAAATACTTAGTATCAACATCATGTTGTATTTCCTATAAATTAATTTAAAAAAATTAAAGATACACTGGTTTCGTGTTGTCTTTTAAATTACAAAATAAATTATAATATTTGCATTTGCATTACATTTTAAAACATCAATCATTTCCATAGTATATAAAATAAAAATAATTATTATTTAGAAGGAAATAATATTCATATTCAATTGAGATTATGGTTATGTGCTTTTTTACATTACTATTTTACACACATTTTTCGCAATACAGTTTGATTAAATAGACAGAAAAATCAATTAAATGTGCTGGAATGATTCTACACATATTTCGGATTTTTTTGAGCTCTTTAAATTTTATTAAAATGCCTCTCTTAAAAACCTATGAAAATCGGGATTCGAGGGTTTAGACTGCTACTCCGAGATTGGAGAGTATAGACTGCAGCTCCCACATTGGAGAGTTTACACTGCAAATTGCATACCGTTACAATACTTCTCGGCACATTTTTCCCCAGTACGCCATACTTAATTCTTGATTGATGTATGAACAAACGCTAAGGCCAACGATTTTCAATTTTTAATTAAAATATAATACACGTCAAATATGCAGGAAACTTTCATTTTTCTCGTAATTCAGTATACAAAACATGTATTGTAAAATTATATTAGGTTTTGGTAACAATCTTCCAATACATTTATTGTAAAATTACAACAGAAATTTTCAACAGTATACATTTTTGATACATTCCCATATAATTCGACCACAGGAACCCAAAATGCAATTTAAAAAAAATGTGTGTGTATGTAACTTTCTTCTGTTTACCATATCTCGAAAAGCTAAAGAGCTATGATCATGAAATTTGGACAAATTGTATCTCCAAATGATATCCACGCCTGATAAGATTTTCCGCTAAATCATTCAATTACAAATAATTTCATTTTTTGCGTTTACAAATTTGCAAAAAAATAGTTACCTTCTTTACACGAGAAATTTTTTTTTTATATTTGAAATGAAACAATACTGATACCCAATAAATACCCTGATTTAGATTACGATTTCATAACCATATTTGATTTCTATAACTTATCTTTCTACCTTGCACATAATGTGAATATATCCTTATACTTCAAAAAGTATCATTCAACATTTCTGTACAAAGGGTGATATCAAAAATTCTGAAGAGTTCATTTGAAAAATCTGTCTGTTATTTCGAAGCACGTATATTTCAATATTTTCGAGTGTTCTGGAACATTTTTGTTGTGCAGTTGGCATTTCTCATAGTGAAAATTCAATTTACGATAAGTATTCTACTTGTAATATTTTATCTTTTGCCAAACAAAAGCCGATGAATTCACGGGATAATTTTAAACGATTGTAAGACATTTCAAAAGCTTCCAAAGAATATCCACGGATTTTAGAGGATTTTGTAGTATTTCAAGCTATTTAC
>JAUMHM010000051.1:1838366-1858141 GCA_032362435.1 Melikaiella ostensackeni | reverse complement strand
AGAGGTTGACAAAATGATCAAAAACGAAGATTGAACGGTTGGATTCAATAATGGTGTACTTGAATTTTCAGAAGTTTAGTTTTTGTTTTTCATAATGTTATGTACAAAGGAAATGAAAAATAAGTGATTCCTTAAGATACAAGTGCACCATTATTTCAGCCGACCGCTTAATTAGACTAATAAAGTGCCAACCGAACAGTGGAGTTTGATGTGCCCGGGTGGAGCGAGAGTGTGCTGTGTGGCATGCATGATTTTCATCATTTTTCCCCATGACGCACCACCACGAAAAATCTGATAAAAATGTATATTGAAGCAGACACTCAAGGTTTGTCTTGGAAAAAAATTGGAGGTGTACCTCTAAAACATAACCTCAAAAAAATATTTTCAAATTTTGAAAGCATTTTTTTTACCCCTATTTTTTATCCAAAAAATCCAAACTTTTTTCTGCAAGTAGTCTTTTTGGTTAATACAACATATATTTTGTTGGTCAAAATCGGTTCAGCCATTTTCGAGAAAAACCTATTTTTTTATTTTACTCCTTGTAACACTTGCTTTAAATCGTCCATTCTGAACATTTTTTCTTGTAATTCCATGAAAAATTCCATGTGCAGAATAAAATATGGTGATCCACTTATTGTGACCAGATGACTCTGAAATTCAGAACAATTAATTGTCTCACAAGAACGTTAAATTTTCATAATCAACCATACAAAATCATTTGTATTATACTGTAGTCATGTAGTTTAGTGTATGAACTTTAGATTGACAAGGACTTTGGAATGTCAATTATTCTTGATTTAACGTCTGGGAAACAACTAATCGGTATGTACAGGAAAAATCCTTATTTGTTTCGTATAAGAACCTTAGGTTGATGTTATTCAACTCATTTACAACGTGAAATTAGGGCTTAATTACGACTTTGAAAATTATCTGACACACTGATAGCCACTCATCCTTAGATAAATCTAAACGATAATTCCGGATTTTGAAAAATTTTAATTTACTTACTTCAACTTCTTAACGTGAAAATTACTGGCTCCAAAGGCGTGAACGTTCTTCGCTGTTATTTTTATGCCGGTACCCTGAGCGGCTACTAGTTCCTTCAGAAGTAGCGGTTCCAGACTGGGAATATTGTATTCTGGAACTCCTTGCATCAAGTATGGTTTGAGGGCCTCTACACTTTCAGCCACACACGATTCCATGTTAGGATCATTTTTTTTACAAACGTGCAAAAATTCCGCTGAAAAGAGGATAGAAGGGAATATTATGTAAAAATGAGAAAAATTATCCATCACATTTTTTGACCCTTGAAACATAGGATTTATTTTTTGTTCTGATGATCATATAATGAATTTTTTATAAAATATGAGTCATCCTTTGCTTACAAGTCTTAACAAAAGCTACGTTTCGACACCTCCTGTGAACTATCTTCAAGTTAATATTACTTAATTTGAACAATCAAAGAATTTTTTTTGTTGAGTAATTTAGAGGTTCTCTTTTTCAAAACATTTTCACTGTAGAAAACATTGCTAATGTGGTTAGTTGTTTTATTGTTAATTTCAGCAAGTGTTTAAGTGGGGTTTTAAATATTTTAAGATGGTAAATTCACTTAGAATCAGACATAGGGAGTTTTACCGCCAAAATGATTCACCATCATTAGGAAGTACTTATTTTCAATAACAAACGAGAACTAAGGTTTCTGGCTTATTAATTATCAATTTGACTTTATTATAAATTTGCAACATATAGATTAATCCTTGAACGAATTTGAGTTTTTTTCTTCGGTCTTATAACCAAAACTTGATTAAAATCTTTGGGAAAAGAAGGAAATTATGTTAACTTTCTATGGCTTGTCAATTTAGTATTAATAACTACGAGGTTCAGGCACGTTTATGATGGGAAGATTAGGACAATTTTCATAGATTTGATTCATCATAGAGACAAAGAGAGTGTCTGTAAGAACGTGAATTTTCTAATCCACGTTTTTAATATATTTAGATACAGTTCGAACGCAGGAACTCAAGAAAGCAATTTTTACCCAATTTCCGTGCGAACGCATGTGTAACTTTTTTCCTCTAACTGTATTTCAAAAAGTAAAAAAGCTATAATCATGAAACTTGTATGAATTTTAGCTGTAGTTGATGTCCAGGACTGATAAGATGAGTCGACCAATTAGATCTGTTTTTTTTTGCATTTCCATCTTCCTCGAAGAATTTCAATTAATAATTTTTTTCCGCTTCTACGGTAGTAAAAAAAATTCATTGTAGATTTGTTAGTTTTCTCAAGACGTATCGATTGACCAATTGATAAACATTCCGTAACCTTTCATGACCTACTAATACTGATTTGTTAATTCAAAAAAACAGCTGACTTTCTCATGTGAGAACATAGAAAAAACAAAGGGTAAGAAGTGATGAGGGTAAAAATGCTGGGGATAATCTCGACATGCAAAAAAATCAAGATCGGCAAGAGTAAAATGAAAGATCACTAATTTCTCATTTTACCCTTACCGATGTTCATTTCTTTTTCATGCTGAGATTACCTGAAGTATTTTTACCTGAATCACTTTTTACACATTGTTCTTTTCTTCTGTGAAAAACTTTTTGATATGAATAATATTTTACTGTATTTGGTGTACTTAGTCGCGTGTTTGAGGCACATCGATTGATCTATTGAGGATCCTTTTATGAGTTTGCGTGCCCTACCAATGTTAATTTGGAAATTATCAATTAAAAAAATGGTTGATTGTGTTTATATAAGGAAAAAACATTTGATTTGGGAATACAATAATCTTAGCACTCCACTTAGAAATGTAATGCTGTATTTGTGGCACTTGGAATAGGGTTGGAACAATTGCAAACTCAGTCCAGGACGGCGCGTGTCGGAAAGGGCTACAAATATTCATCGAGGATTTCAGTTTCTGAACTAGGAACCAGTTGAGTTTATACCATTACTTTTCTAAAAAAATGCAAAAACGTGCCGAGGCACTTGTCAGATGGATGCAGAGAGCTATCATTCTTGGGTCGCTCTGCGTCCTCAAGACACACATCCACCTCACTTTCGTGTAGCGTGCACACAGGTGATTTACCGCTGTTCTACTGAGAGCCTGTGTCTGTGTTTCATACGTTTGAATTGGGCCGGAAATTGGTGTCTTCCACCGTGGAAAAATCTGAAGAGAAACGTGACAAGGAAAAAAACTCGGACCTTATCATCTACAAGATTCTCCGGCGGAGGCAGCACGTCCAAGTTGTTTTCCTTCTGTCACGAGTTTTCTTCCCTGTTAGGAGTTTTACCCAATTTTTTTCCTTGGACAAAAAACAGCAATTTCCGGACCGCTTCACATGACTCGAGAATCCCCAATTTTTTACCACGTGTGGAACAAAATATTGTATGGACCTCGAGAGGAAGCAGGCGAAAAGGCAAAACACGAAAGACACAGAATTTCGAGCGAAAAAAGCGGGCTGGAAGTTGCCGTTCTTCGATTTCAGAAAAAAACTGAGGAAAAAACTAAGAAGGCAGGAAAAAAACTCGTAACACGCTGCCCTCTAGCGGATAATCTTGTCAGTCGTCACGCCGTTACGCTTGACAAGATTCGACCTTAAAGTTTGTAGGACACCTGGCACGTACCCAGGCGACGGAGGCCTAATTCCCGGCTTACATTGGTTAAAATTATTTTTAAAAAAAATTGTAATAAACAAGTTAATAAGCAACTAGCTTTCTTGAATATTAACGTGATTTAGATATTTTATTCCTTGAAGTTTTCATTGCAATATATGTACAAGCCTACGGTATACTAAATAAAATACTATACGGTACCTACCTACGGGTACCTACGGGTACTGATCGGTGTCAGACGTGTTTTTGGCGCGTTCCTACGTTTCAAGTAATTAATAGTGGTTTCTCTTATAATTGACTCGCTAGTTGTGTGTGATGTGATTGTGATATCTTTTTGAGTGTTATGATATATTGACTGTACTGGTTTTGCTGTTGCGAGTGCTTTAAAGACGGCTTAAGCCAATTTGAAAACGAGAGACTGTTACAACTACCATTTCAAACAATGGGTGAGTGTTTAGAATGGAAACAAACGATTTCCAGAGGAGCATTGGACTCCATAGCCTGTCATTAGTGCAGTGCCTTATTCCATTTAGCATGTGTCAATGTTGGTATATCTAAAAAGAACTTTGAAAAACTGAAAAAAGGCCAAAATGAATTTACTTGTAGCAATTTCAAAATACGTTCAGGATACGTTGAGCCTGCACAGACGGCACAATCCCAGATATCCCCACTCCCACGTGTGAGATCGCTGGAGCCTTGCCACCCGACTATGCAGAGGCAATACGCCTTGCCGTCATGAATGCATAGAAGTTTGCGGTAGTGCAGGCGCAGGATGGTTTTCAGATTTTCTTAAAAGAATTCGAGTGCAAATAACTAAAATGGATTTCTGACATCAAAGCCTCAATCAATGATATGAAAGCCGACATCTCAAAAAATGATGAATGGATCGGCACACTGGAGGTTAATTTAGCAGTTCACGACGAAGAATTAAAGACTGTGAAATTAAAGGCTGCATTACTTAAATTCAAGATAACCTCCCTCGAAATCTCTCTCAATAATGGGGAGCAAGCTGCCCTCCAAACAACCCTTGAAATTCATGGATTACCAATGAAATCGAACGAGGACCTTCTGACATTGATTGCTTCAATCGCTACGGCGCTAGAGATACCTTGTGTGAAGGATCATATCATCAGTTCTTACCGGATTCGTGAGGATATACCATCAAAACCTTCGCTTGCCCCTATTATCGTCGCTAAGGTTCAGTCGACAGAGCTCAAGGGACAAATTCATTCAGTAGCCGATTAAGAAAAGGGATTTTTCTTCGGTTAACATTGCCTGGGCAAATAATGAAAAACATTTCATTTCCATTCGGGAGTCTCTGACGCCCTTCGACAGTAAGATCTACGCCATGGCCCTCGAACTTAGGAAGCAGAAGGAAATCAAGTACCTTTGGCTTGCAGGGGGAGAGATTTTCTTTCGAAAGGAGGATGGGTCCCTTAGAATTTAGCTTACGTCGCATCAAGATGTTGATGAATTGGAATAGCAATTAGGCTTTCTCAGACTTGGGTTTGTTTTCGGCTGTTCCATATCAATGTATTTTCTCACGGAGATATCTGGTAAATATTATCTATGTCTTAATTATTTCTTGTTACCATGCATCTTCTTTCATATAGGTATTATTGCTCTTATCTTATTAGTCATTTATACCGATTTTTGTCTTAGTTACGGTATATAACGTAAGACAACAGAGGTTTTTTGTAATCACGAAGTTTGGTCTCTTAGAGAGACTCTCTTGCATGACCCTCTTATCCACCTTTGTCAAGACTTCCTTTACCTCAAGCTTCATTTTTGCAATTTATTTACCTCTAATGCATATGACTTACTATCTCAATCGATACTCTATCGATTTGCCAAGTGAATGCTTAGTCTCTTTTGGCCGATTATCCAGAATTGAAACATTATTTTCGCTCGCAGTCCCATCAAATTATAGCTGTTGCTGAGACTTGGCTGACCCCTGACTATTTCGCCAGTTCAGTTACTCCTGATGAGTACACCCTGTTTCGTAGAGACAAAGATGTCAGGACAGGGGGCGGAATCTGACTTTTCCTCCATGACAGTCTCAGGGGTGCTGTGGTAGGAGTGAGTCCATTATCAACTCAACCGTCAACAGAATTCCCTTTTCCGAGGTTAGATCCACACAAGATAGTGCTTTGGTAGGTGTTATTTATAAAGCGCCAAACGCCTCCTTTGGAAGGCATCTAGAGTCAGAAATTTTTGCACATATTCCTATATTATATTCCTAAATTTTTCTTGCAAAAACTAAATGGGGTGAAATTTAATGCAATAGGGATTGATGGAATTTCCATTAAAATGATCCGCTTATCACTGATTTTAAATTGGCTATGGATGAAAGAGAAATGACGATCGTTGTCTTATTCGGTTTCTCCAAGGAATTTGATATGGTGGACCATCAAGGTGCATTACTTAAGCTAAAATATTTAAAAATTTCAAATATAGTCATCAAATGTTTTGCTTCTCATTTAAGAAATCGATCACAAAGAGTAACTACTAGCAAGGGCAAATCATCAGACTGGATCGGTGTCAGGAGTGGCGTCCCTCAGGGTTCCATCCTTGCCCCTATCTTATTCAATCTCTATACTTCTGATCTTAGAGGTGAACTTAGATACGGTAATTACCATAAATATGCGGCAATTGTCATAGGGCCCTCAACATCAATCTCTTCTCAGAAACTAGCCTTCCTACATCCATTGCAGGTTAATGGACTTAACGTCCTCTTCGTCGAGTCGGTTTCGGATCTGGGCTTGCTACTAAATCAAACATTGTCTTGGAAAGAGATGATCTGTGAAATATCTAGGAAAACTTTTCGAATCCTTCAGCAACTAAATGGGAACAAAAATTCCCTTTCCACCTCCCCTCGAATTCTTCTCGTAAGAAGCTTCATCGTTACCATTTTCGATTACGGCTGTTTAGTGTATGATGATATTAATCATAACCTTAATTTGAAATTCGAGCGTTTCCTCAATGCATGCATTAGATTTATCAACAATATTCCTAAGAATTAACACATAACACAATACAGGGAAAAAGCTGGATTTTTTAATGTAGCCAAGAAAAGACAATTCGTTATGGGTAACTTGATGTATTCAGTAATGAAAAATGAAGCTCCTCAGTACCTTTACAACGTTTTCCATTTTGTAGACAAAAAACTTCCTTTCCAGTCCAGACTTCGTGAAAGAAAGACAGTTCTAAGAATTCCTCCCCACCGAACATGTGAACTTCAACGTTCATTTATTGTGGGAGGTGCTCGTCCTTGGAACAAATTACCGTCTAGTTTAAGAAATGCGCCATCACGATATTACTTTAAGCATGACCTCTTTGCACATTTATATCAAATCAGTAATCCTACTTTAGAAATAACTCATTGGTAGGACATAATTTGAATCCAAATTAAAGTATATCCTGTAAAATTGCCCGATTTATAACCGTATACCCAGTTGATAATAATTTGATTCTCTATGCATACGGCAATTCTGATTTGTGGAGACGAGAAGGCTGCTCAAGTTTCTTGTGCGCGCACGATGCGAACTGACAGGCTTTCAATTATACACCAAATTACCAACCCAGTGCCAATCAGAAATATTTTCGTAAAGTTAATGTTAAATAATTTTGCGTAAACATTATAGATTGTAATAATGTTCAAAAATCGATCACTATTTCAATTTGTACATCAATAATGTAAAGAAACTAATAGTGATCAATTGAAGACGCTCAGAAGTATTTGATGCATACATGAAAAAAATGTAGGAAGGAAGCTTCATTATGCGCAATGCATTTCGATTTTGATGTTCTGTTGTGCTGACCAGCGTAAATCGCCGATTGACTCCTTTAACCGGCCAAAATCGACCGGTTAAGTTGAACGGTGATTAATTCTCTTTAATCATACTTTAGAAGATGGTGGAACGCAAGGTGCTGACTAAATTAGGCTAATCGAGGATTCAAATCTGATCAGAGTTGGTGAAGTGGGCCCTAAGTGTATCTACGAGAAGGTAAAGTGAATCGCAGCGTACCCAGTGGTAGAACGAGAGAAGAATAGTTGAAATTTGTGAATGAGACGCTAAAGCAAAGAAATATAAAGAGTTGTAAAAACACAAGAGCTTGCATGACAAGATGTATGGATGTGAAGGAAGCAAAAGGTGTATGCAAGGTTAGGGTTGTATAGAGGAGAATTGTTTATAAAAAATGTGTGACGAAGAGTATCAGTGGGGTGATAGATGCCTGAAACGAAAGATTTTGGATACTCATGGGCTCTAGTGGAGAGCTTTGCTTAGCGGATGTGGTTGGAGTCAAGGGTATGGATCTTTTTATGGACTCATTCATCAGTCAGTTTGTGTGTTTTTGTGTAAGCCGTGACGTGCGATGTCTTCGTGAAGCTCTCTACCTGTCGTGATTGCTAGAGATATTGATCAGCACCCAGTCTCGGAGCGGCGCTGTGGTATTTTGTTTGAATAAGCAGCCCACACCTTCTAGATGGACCTAACATCTATCCCCCTTTTCAAACTATCCCCTCTCCTACACATCCCTTACTTATCATTACCATATAAATTCCTTGATTCCTTGATTCCTTCATTTTGATGAATTTTTGATCGGCTAGAACCAAACGAGTTACGCTTAGCCCGAAAGGGATTTCGCTTAATGGTACATATAATGCTAAAAAATAATAAACATAAAAAATTGACACTTTCATTCTCTGAGTATCATGAACTAATTGGTTTGAATCAAAGACCAAGAGGATCGAGTAACTTGATCGTTTATTGTTTGAATAATGTTTTATATTGCCTAAATAATTAGGCTTATTATTTAGGCTTTTGCCTAAATAATGCAGAAAAGTGTAGCTTTTTGCAAATTTTTCAACGAATTTCATTATCTCCTCTTACACGGAAAATAGCTATTCGCGGTACAAGTGCGTATACCAGGTGATTGCAACGAGCGTAATGCTTGCAGCAAGAGCCGGAGGCTCAAAGCAAGAGTAGTCGTTACCTGAACCGAGAAATTTACACGCCAAAGGCTGCTTCAAAATTTGTATAGGTGCGCCTGGCCTGTGTCGCTTTTAGATTGGAGTAAATACTGCTCTGCCAGATGGCGGCACCAATTTTACGATTTCTCGATCTGCGACCCGGTTGTAAAATTGATATTACAAATTGCGCATGCGCCATAATGGCCACCGTTTTGCGAAGTTACTACTTCAAACACTGTGACATCACTGTTGTTGAGAGAGTCACTCTACACATTATTCAGAGCAACATAAAGAGCAACTTTAGAGTGGACGGATCCACTTAGAGATGACTTCCTGGATTGCTACTATGCCAGCATTATCCATGCTCGCAGGGGTTACGTGGCGCGTCTGCATACTCCGTGGTGCTAGAAACACCCAGATCTTTCGCACATTTTCCAACAGAGGTTGCAAAACCGTGTCGAAAACCTCCTGCAAACAGGATATATACGCGAAATGCTTCCCCAATCGTTGCAAGAACAAGCCGCAGACGAAGAAGTGGAAGCGACATCGAAACCAACCCCGGAAATCAGGCATCCCTGAAAAATGATGGCGATTTAAGGACGAGGAGGCACATCAACATCCAGGTTCCTCCTAGGCCCCATGATCTGGCTGAAATGGATGACGTCCTTCGTGAGAATCTCTCGGAGCAGTCCAACCTCCGGACCATCACTTGTTCAGCTTATGATGCGGCGAGAGCTTTGGCCGATTCAAATCGAAGGGTAGAACCGACGATAGATCAGAAGACCAAAAGGCGCTTGCATTCACTGCACAAGAAAATTGGCTGGGCTAGACAGAACGCGTTCGATATACAGTGTGTGATTGACTACATAACATCTGGTAAGCCTTTTACGGTACAGGTCCAAAAGTTCGATCACGAAGTGAGGATCCACCATCACACATTGAATAGGTTAAAGCTGCTGACTATCAAGCAGCACATTGTTGACAAAATACGGATTCCATCTGAGGCTAGGAGAAAAATACAGAAGATAGGTGGATGGGTCAGAGAGAACCAACAGTTTCTCGTTGACCCATCGCGCCTCTTCAGCGGTCACCCTGTTTCTTTCAATAATTCGCCGGCATCCGAGAACGTAGAGACTTTTTGGAGAAAGATTTACGAAATTTAGCACTTATTGCATGGAGACACTGAGAACACCATGCGTTTCGAGGAGCTGTGCAACGACCTCACAACGTCCGAGGAGCAATATCCACCAACCCCTGCCGAAGAGAGGAAGGAGGCACTAAGGGGCACGAAGAACTTTTTCGCTGTCGGGCCGGATTGTAGCAAGAACTTCTGGTGGAAGAAGTTAATTTCTACACACCAACATATGGCCCGGATCTTCACCTCATATTGAAAGCTGGAGATGCCCATTCCGCAGTGGCTAGTGTGCAGATACACTGTATTCCTACCGAAGAAGGGCGACTTGTCCAGCCCAAGGAACCACAGGCCAATTACCAGAAAGCTCTCGATTCAACCTCTCATAGACTTATCATTTGTCTGTTGGAAAGCTTGAAGGTTTATCCACGCATAGTACGATGCACAGAGAGATTGAGATTCCTTTCGAAAACTTGATTTACTATCTCATCTGGAAAACATCGTGTGACAACTAACAGCGTCACATTCCAGAGGAGCGTCTTTCAGGGTGACATCATGAGCTGTTAGACACTTGCTTGCCGTCCCGCTTCTACTCTATTCATTTTGGATGGTTCCATAGACGAAGCACGAGCTCACGGCTCGCGATATCGCCACGCGTAAGATCATGCATATGCAGGAGAGCTTGCATATCAATTCGTCCGCTCCGCGCTTATACATCCCACGCCGTAAAGGCGGGCGCGGACTCCTAAATATACAGTGTCTTTATGACCGAATTATCTTGGGTACAGCTCACATCATGGGAAATGGAAGGATCCTCTCCCGAAAATACTTTGGAACCACGAGATGATTGGCAAGGAAGCGTTCCTTTACAAAGCCGCAGAATAGACGGCTGAGTCCCTTGGCCCGGATCTTAATATCAGGAGTAAGGAAAGTGCATTACTCCATCTAGATTCCTGACTTCTAAGAGCCCGGGTAAAGAAAGGAGAAGTCAACATTTTCCTCGAACGGCTTCACAAAAAGAAAATGCACGGAAACTTTTACAGGAATGTAAAATATCAGTCCTTGTCGAAGGATTTAACGTTTGCTTCCCTTAAATCATCCGGACTTAATTCAGGCACAGAGGGTCTTATTTTCGCGTGTCAGGACGGTGTCATTGCCACCTTGGTATACCGTTGCCGCATCTTACGTGAAGAAGTTCCTAGCGACAGGTTCAGAGCGTGTCATGCACAATCTGAGCACCTACGGCACGTAACATTCGGGTGTCATACTCACGTGGGAACGACGTATCTCCGCAGGCACAATGCGGCCCTAAGAAAACTTTATTATCATCTTTGTCTCTCTTATTGTGTTAACCGCGACCCTGCCCTGATAAACACTCCCATGGAGATAGAGTCAATTGTCGAGAACGAGTTGTGCAAAATTTACTGGAATTTCGAGTTCAGGCTAAAAGTTGAACACTCGAAGCCTGACTCTGTACTCCTTGACAAAGAGAAACGAATGTCGTTGGTGATCGAATTCTCGGCTCCGGCTGACACCAACATCACTGTCAAGGAGCAGGAAAGGAGGATGGGTCGCAGCATGAAGCACTAGGATAACGCGCAGTCGAGCCATCTCCCACCCATGCAAGCCGTGTTAGTGGGGAGCTAAGGCTGAGCGAGAGTCGAAGGACCTGGAGGCTGGACTAGAAACCGGTATTAGAGGGTCGCGAGCGAGCAGCTTCAAGAGGCCGGGCCTAGAGGCAGGCCAAGGAGTTGTGCCTCTGCAACCGAGTCTCAATTCACTCTAGCTTGTAGAACAGACGAACAGGCACTCAATCTTAAACTTTTCACTATTTCTCGACAGCGCAAGTGAACAGATTAGAAAGTTATACTCTTGAAGTCAGATACACGATCTGTCCAGAGTCGTTTCGCTAAAGATTCTTAGCAAATGGGTTTTATCGCTTAATAAAGAAAAAAAGAAAGATAGCGGTTGTAACATTAGCAAGAATATTTTTTGAAAAACGAAAGAATAATGTAGTAAGATCGAAAACGATTCAAACGCACTCAATCTTAAACTTTTCACTATTTCTCGACAGCGCAGGCGAACAGATTAGAGAGTTATACTCTCGTAGTCGGGTACACCACCTGTCCAGAATCGTTTCGTTAAAGTTCCTAAGGAAATGAGTTTTTGTCGAATGTAAATGAAAAGATAATAAAGATAAAATGAAGACAGATTCGTTACGCTAGCTTCTTCAAAGTGATATATTTCTATGTTAAAGAAATTATAAATAAATAAAAAAATGTGCGTGAAACTGATTTTGTAGTAAGAGATTATTTAGTAGCAATCAAGATAAAAGAAGAATAATTACAAAATATACATGTAGAAGTCCACAGACCAGATAAAATGCAGGAAAAACCATCGGGACAAGCAGCACCAGCGATCACTGTAGAAGCAATTGCGGAAATGCTTAGAGAAATGGAAGATAGGATAAATTAGAAGATCCAGTGGGAAGGTGATAAAAGAGATAGACTTCAAGCAGAAAAAGGAGCATATCAAAGAGAAAGGATTAACCGCATGGAAGCTGAGGTTGATCACATATCACAGCGTACTTAAAACGCACTACAGGCATGGGGGCCAAAGGAAATAGGGCTGAATCTTGGAAATGGACAAGAAAGGGTGACAAGGAGTCCTAAGAGTTTTGATAGAGGAGGAGGAATGAGGAGACCTAATATCAAGTACATATTGCCGAAAGTCGAGGGAGAAAAAATCCCATAACATACATAAACCAAATGAGGAAATACTCGGAGGCGGTATAACCCTACGAGAACGAAACGCACTACCTAATTGAATAATCATTATCTGGACCAGCAATAAACTGGTGGCAGATGATAAAAGGTGAAGTGAACAACTTTCAGTCTTTCGAGAGGAAGTTCATAAAAAAGTACTGAGGAGAACAGGTAGAGCATGTCATACGCAGAAAACTGAGTTTCGGAAGCTTCACAGCGGGAAAAGATGTATCACGTACCCAATACGCAATCAGCATGTATGTGGAGGTAAAAGAATTAGAGCCACCCCTATCAGAAAAAGAAACCATTCAAAAATTAGTAAGACATTTTAACGGAGAAATAAAATACGCCATAATCGGACGAGGAATAACCCAGGTCGAGCGAATGATTGAATTACTCGGAAATTTTGATAAAATAGGCCATATCAACGCTCCAAGACCGGAGAACCGGGAATAGCGTGCTAAAAGGACTAAAGAAAATAGGGGTTATCTAGCGGAAAACCCAAATCAATCACAACAGAACTGGAGACTACCGTGGAGTTGAGGGGGGGGGGAGACAAGTGCAGCGAGGAGGGGCGTCTCATGGTAGATCAACAGGAGCCCACCAAAAAAGCAACTCGTGCAATAACCGGGCAAACCAGGAACCGGGCCAACAACAGGCACCCTGGACAGGGGGGCAACATCGACAAAATGATGGTGGTCAGTGGAAAAATACGTAGCCAACCATGTATCGATACCAGAACATAAACATTAACCAAGGTGAAGAGCTAGCCAACCAAGGAAGTGAAGGAAAACGAGAGTGGTGCCAGCATTGGCAGAGCCAAAAGCACGAACCCCTTAAGACTACTAGAGGCTGATAACGAAAAGCGGGGAAAAAGGGAAGGAGAACATAAAAGCGAGGCTACACAAAGATCCAGCAATCTCAAAGTTTTAGCTATTTCTCGACAGTGCAGTTGAACAGATTAGAGAGTTATACTCTCCAGGTCGGGTACACGAGCTGTCCAGAATCGTTTCACTGAATATCCCAGCAAATGAGTTTTATCGAATGATGAAGAGAAAAAAAGAGAGATAGCGGTTGTAACATTCGCGAGGACATTTTTTGAAAAACGGAAAAGAGAAGTAGTGAGATCGAGAACAATTCAAACGAACTCAATCTCGAACTTTTCACTATTTTCTGACAGCGCAGGTGAACAGATTAGAGAATTATACTCTCGAAGTCGAGTACATGACCTGTCCAGAATCGTTTCTTTAAACATTCTTAGCGAATGAATTTTTGTCGCATGTAAATAAAAAGGTAATAAGGAGAAAATGAAGATAGATTGTATACGCAATCCTCTCCGAAGAGATATGTTTATATGTTAGAGGAATTATAAAGAAAAAAAAATGTGCGTACAACTGATTCTGTAGCGAGATATGGTATAGTAGAAATGAGAATGAAAAAAGAATAATTAGGAAAATAAACAAAAAAAGAGATAAATAGAAGAGATAAGAGTATAAGTCCTGGATATTACAATATATTCAGAGATTATAAAGACCTAGAGCAAATAATTGTTGAAGAGTAGGAAAAATATATGTAAAAATTAGATAGAAATTGAAGAATAAACAAGGGAATTTTAAGTGAACAAGAGAAATCTTCATTTCTTCTCCCAAGAAAGTCTATTCAAATTTGAAAAAAATAAAATAAAACATTAAGTAGGAAAGATTCACGAAAGATAATTTGACTGAGAAGTAAATTAAAAGAGCGAAAGCTTTCAATATATACATATAAGTATATGGGTCATTCCAAAGCTGCTTTTAAAATCGGCTGCGCGATCATGTCAGCGATTTACTTGACGATTTTCTTTCCTAATGGTAGGTGCACAAAAACCCCCCAAAACAAAGTATCAGATTGTTTGAATTGGAACTTCACGAGAAATTTTTTTATGAAATTTGATTTTTTCGTCAATTTTGTTTTTGTATTCAAACGTACATAAAAAAGCAATTAGCAACCGATTTCAAAGTTGAATGGCTGAATTTATTCATCTCAATGATTATCTTTAGTAAAAACATTCACTACATACGTATATCAGAAACTAGAAAAAGAAGGCCATCTTCCACCTTCACTGAATTTCATCATAGTTAAAAGAGCTGCCAATTTCTAATTTTCAATTTCAGCGATCTTGCTTTCGAATAAAGTTATGAGTATTATACCATATGAAAATTTCATGGTAATTATTTTAGTGAAGCCTTTGTTCTTCTCGGACATAAATATTCAGCAGGCTAATAAAGCTACTTCTCATCAAATTTTCCATTTTCACATCGATTTAATTGATATATAACTTTATATGTAAATATTGGTTGTAAATTCATACAGTCAACCTTCTACAAAAAAATCCTGAGAGGCTTTTCTGTGCATCTTAACTTCTGAGGTATAATGAATTTTTTAAACGACCTCTATTCTCACGGGTTTCATGATTTATTCCGAAAAATATTGCTTTTACATTAAAATATTCTACGAAGAAATTGTGTCCAACATTTTTTGATAAAATCATTATTTTTCGATAAGATCGATCAAAAATGAAAATCACGCAGATCTTTTATTATTTCGGTCAAAAAACGAATAATACCTTGAAAAGTATGCATTTTAGAGGAAAATGTTGTAAACTAAAAATGTAGATCTTATTAAATTACACATTTTTTCTTTGATACATTTTTTCATGTAGTTAATAGTTGAAGAGTGACACTAGTTTTTGCGATGAAAAAAAGTTCCTTGTAGTTGTTATAATTTATCGAGAAAGGTACACTGTTCTGAGGCCTAAAGAGAAAGGATGAGTTCGTTACTCAGCCATTTTTTACCAACGGTTTTAGTTTTATCAACTGAAAATGCTTTTTAAGAAATAAAAATTCAATTTTCCAGCAAAACTATTCGAGATACGTGAAAATGTTGAAGAACAGAATTGTTCATCTCAAAAAGATCTACAAATTTTCTGAAGATTATTTTTTATAGGACGCATAATTTTTGTTTTCATCGTGAAAAATGTTATTGAAAATAGAAAATTCCACTTTCCAGCACAACTGTACGAGATACGAAAAAACATTACAATGAAAAATTGTTCACCTAAAAAAGTCTACAAATTTGCTTGCAACTATTTATTGGCTGAGATGCATAGTTTTTTTTTTAATCGTGAAAAATATCATCAAAAGTGAAAAATTTCACTTTTGAGCAAAATTATACAATATACGAAAAAAAATGTTGACAAACGAAATTGTTAAACTCAAAAAGATCACCATTTTTGTTCATACAATTTTATAATAAAAGGCATACATTTTTTTTAATCATGAAAAATAACCCTAAAAATAAAAAAATTGAATTTCCAAAAAATTACACAAGACACATTAAAATGTTTAATGATAAAATTAGTTATCGAAGAAAGGTCTACAAATTTGTCATGAACCATTTTTTCATAAGACGGACAGTTTCCGTTTTAGACGTGAAAAAAGCTATTAAAAATAAAAAATTCAAATTTATGGAAAAATGTCACAGTGTACAATGAAATGTACAAGGGTAAAATTCTCCACCCAAAACCGAAGTCCCGGTAATTAATTAGACTTTACTTTCTTTGAATTAAAACGTTAAAAAATATAAATAAATAAATAATCTAATTCGTTAAGTGATAAGCATAATTAATTTTTATTAATATTATTAAAGAAATTGAAATTAAATAAATTTAGCATAACAGAGTACAACCTGGTATAGAAAATTTCGTGCTTAGGAGATAATTTAATGGAGTGCAAAGCGCGCGACGCGTGATGAGAATGTATTCGTGAAAGCCGACACGGTGGGCTTGGATTAACTTCAAAACAAAAGTCCTTTCACCGATAGGATTTTTTCATAAATCTCTCCTACGATGCCTCAAGAGCATTTAATGTCATTATATGAAAATAATCAGTAAAGGGATTCGTGAGATAAATCGATTTTTGTATGGTCATGTAGCGTTTTCCGATCAGTATGCCTTCGCTATAAATATTGAAAGTTTGAAATATGTTTACATGTGTTTAATTTTAGTTAATTTATTATCCAATTGCTAAATATTGCAACTGGAAACAGCAAACTTGAAATTAAATTGATTAAATTTGTTGAAATTACAATCTTGAGCAATAATTTTACCTTTTTATAAATAGATTAAGGATGTGAGAATATTACATTTGGAAAAATAAAAATCCACGTCAATAATAATTAACTCATTATTCATTTATAAATCAAAAACAATATTTATTATAATGAAAGGAAAACATGATGTTCACAAAAATTATCATTTTCAAGACACGACTTTTCATCGAATGTTTTTAACGTTCATCGATCAAATATCTTTTTGAATAGATTTATCTCTTTACTCTGTTATTATGGATACGAATATCAATTGTTTTATAACATTGTTCGTTAGTCAAAATTCCAAAAGCCAGGACGCATGAGGAAAATTGCTCGCAGGTTTGCTCATTTTGTTTCGGGAAAACTAAAACAATGATCCCAACAAATGGAGGATTGAAAATACTTGCTCAGGAATAGTTTGGTTATAATGAAGCAGTCGATAGACTATCCCTTATTTTGTGCAGTAGTTGCAAACGAGACCTGTACCGTATTAAAGAAAAAACTGTAAGACTGCCACAATTTTCCAAGCTGGAGCCCGTCAAGAACAATACTGGATCAAATAGCAACTCTGTGTGCGACTGTGTTATATGTGACCTTGCTCGAAAACCAGCATTTGGAAACTTAAATTTCTCAAAGGGTAATGTTTTACCTAAACAAACTAGTGTCCTGGCCGACAAGACAAATGTGGGAGTTAAAGACAAGTTAATACGTCGAATTTCTTGTAACATTTTTTTAAACGATTTAACTGAATTTTTTTCACCTTCAAAAGTTCACTTTTAACTATTACATACATATTTTTTACATTTATTCTATTTTTTCCCCGTAAGATTGGCTCATGAATAAGCTTTGCGTAGTATTTTCTTCAAATTCTGTAAAATTTATAATCATTCTCTGACATTTTGTTAGATAAACTGAAGTTATGTACGTTTGATCGAAAGTCGTTGCAGTTATTGTTTCTTGTTGGTAAGAAGAGGGCTTTTTCATGAATGAAACTTGACCACATGCCTAGGGACCTTTACCTAATCTATTATATGCGTGTATTCAAAAACTGCACAACACACACTTTCAATATTTATGGCGAAGGCATACTGATTGGGGAACGCTACATGACCATACAAAAATCGATTTGTCTCACGATCCCTTTACCGATTGTTTTCATATATCGACATTAAATACTCGTGAGACATCATAGAAAAGATTTATGAAAAAATCTCATCGGTGCAAGGAATTTTCTTCCAAAGTTGATCCAAGCCCACCGTGCCGAGAGAGCTTAAACCGAAGAGAATTCACAGTCACCAAATGACTAAATTACAGCTGTCAATGTTTTAGCTTTAATTTTAGAAGGTTTCTGCACAAACATGGAAGAAATACATAAACCGTGTGCGTTGCGTGAAGTAAATACATTATCGAGCACGAAGCGCGAGATCCGACAAGACGAGCGCCCTAGGCGCGCTGAAACTTGCGATACTGTATCTACATGGACGCGATTTTAGCTCGCGTACAAGGAGCTTGGACCACCGAATGGCCAGGAAGGTTGCGTAGTGGCAAGTGATCGGCTGACACTTTCCGCGTACGTCGTATGCGAGCTGAGAACGCGTCCATGTAGGTTCAGGGCGAGCGAAGCGAGCCACACGCGCAGGGCACGATGAGCATTTTCCCCGCACGGTGGACAAATGTTTTTTGTACTTTTTTGTGAAGAAGGTTTAAAAATTATATCAGATAATAATAAACAAGATGTTTTTATTTTACAAATCGGTAGCATGTGTATGTTTCAATTTTGAAGTTAATAAAGAATTTTAAAGTGAAGGAAGAGTGAAACCTATTTTGGGTCATGAGTAACATTTGACAATTTGATGAAACTATGGATTTTCATCAAATCTACACAGGAAAATCACCCACATGTTGTTTTGGACACGAAGTATTTGGCGACATGTTTGGTTATGTATGCGGCAAAAATTTCAGTTCTTATGTTTCGTAATTCAATGAAATGAAAGTTTCAGATACAGAGTTTAAAACTCATTCATTTTTGTCATGTGTCTCAAAAAGTTCACATTTAATCCTTATATGTACCCATAAGTTCGTATTGTTAGGTACATGATAAAAATTAAATATTAATATTGCAAAAATATTGCCAAAATACTTCGTGTCCAAAACGCCGTGTGGGCTACTTTCCTGTGTAGATTTGATGCAACTTCATACTTTCGTTACATTGTCAAATGTTTCTCATAATGCAAAATATGTTCGGGGTCTAAAGTTACGTGACGCGTGGAAATAACTTGCAACGAGACTGGTTGAAATTTTTTCCACCAACCCCCACCACCAAACCCTTTTCCAACTCCCCCAATCACGTTGCACACGTAACAGTAGCTTCGCGTAGCGCCAAATATGTTTCACACCTTGTACACTTTAATGAACCTCTTCTGAATGTTCTCAATCTGAGCGGCATATGTATTTCGCGTGTATCGTGTTTCAAATTATACAACAATATTCAAGTCTTCACGAAGAGAAATAGATATTGAATAGATAGTAGATATTAAAAATTTGGACATTCAACCATAATATATAGATATTGCGGTTCAATTTCTAATATCTTCTATTCAGTATGCAAGATATTGAAGGCAATATCTGTTTATATTGAAAGTTTAAAATATGTGATATTAACCGTCAATATCCAAGATATTAAAAAGCGAAATTTTCTCGAAGCAAAGTCGTTGACGTGAGGAATGTCGGCGGAAGAATTAACCCCGCTTTGTGCATATCTCGAGCATTCGTCGCATAAATGAACAAAGGCTCGGTCCGACGTTCGACGCTCTTACTGCACGCGCCGCTCACGCACGCTTTTGCGGTTAATACCCGCGCTGTTTTTTCGAAAAAAAATTGTATGGACGAAGTTTGAACGACAAGAACTTCAAGCTTTGCCTTCATTCCCTATATTATAAGGCTGATTTTGTGCAAAAAGCAAAAAAATTGGACTGTTGCACATCAATAGTCTAATTTTATTGTTTTTTGCCTCGGTATTTTCTGTTTTTCGATTCTACTTATTATTCTAAGTGTATGAGAAAGTTTTATACTTAATATTATGTTCAGAAATTAATATAAAACATTCAATTTTGTTTCACTAGGATAAACATATCTTGATTTAAGTGTATACAATGAGATA
>JAUMHM010000051.1:1757640-1782972 GCA_032362435.1 Melikaiella ostensackeni | reverse complement strand
CACCCCCCGAAACCCCACACGGAGGCTCCGCCCATCGACCCCGTCGGAGCTCCACTCGGACCCCCCCCCCCCCCCGTGACACCCCCTACGTTGCTCGCTCTACATTATATGCGATAATCTCGCAAACACTCCGCAGGCCACAAGTCGCCGTTTTCGATGTTCTTTTTGTGAAAAATAGTATACGCGACACGGCGCTGAAACCTCGTGAACGCCAACTTCACGCTCGTTTGCATTCGCTCGGTTTCGCCCTTTGCCACGTAATGTACTATTGATTAAACAGTTAAGAATAGTAACGGTTGAGTCCCTGTGTACCTGTGTGACTACACGTGTACCTTCAAGGTACACACGTAATTATTTCTTGAATATAATTTACAATTCACGAGTAAAAAATCGTTTTGACTCAAATTGGAAAGTCCAATGCTGTCAGATTGTAAGTACAGAAGCGAAAAATTGTTCAACTGACTCATGTTATTCAGTAGATATTCAGTAATTATAACGCATTTTTGGCAATAATGTTTTAGATATTTCTTTTGACTCTCTGTGCACACCGAACAACTGTGGACACCTTGCCCCTACATTTAGTATTAAGTCATAAATTTAATAACGCGATAGTTATTTAAAAAATGAGTGAGAAATTATAAATTTAATAGTCTGAAAATATCATGATTTATTGAACTTTATAATTTCTTACTTACCATAATTTAAATATTTATCAAACTTAATCACAAACCGACACTAAGGACATGAATTGTAAAGCGAGTGTCGGATTTCTAAACTTTAAATTATACTGAGAAAGGAATTCAAAAATACGGTTATAATGAAATTTGCGGCAAAGTTTTTCGTTGAAAATTAAGTAAACAGACATTTTTTTTCAAAAAGGGCCCGATCGATTATTTTTAGATTAGTCTCAAGTTGTTCGTAGGATGCCAAAGAACTGTACTCAAAACCAAAATCCCATTTGCAAACATATTTCATTCGTTAACCATCAAGATTATTCACACTTAAAATTCTGGGTGAAGAAAGCAGAGAGGAGCAACTTCTTTAAACAGCTCCTTTACGCGGGAGATATACGGAATCTTTCATAAAAATATAAAAGACCAATCTCTGTCGACAGAGCTCATGTCCATTTTCTTTAAATTATTCGGACTAAAATTACATTAGAAAGACTAGCATAGTTTCCGTTTTTGAAAAAATGTTATTCAACTTTAATTCACAGTATTCTTTAGAGAAATGATGGAAAAAATGTGAAACTTCGCTAAATTCAAATGCAAGACATAAATATTAGATTTGTAATGATCAAGAATCATAAAAAAACTTTACAACTTTTCGAATTGTCATTCAAAATATAGACTGGTGTACTGGATGAAAAATTTGCTCATCGCGGGCGATCGCTGACCACTTCATGAAAAAATGTGACAATCGCCTGTCGAAGGTTAAATTTTCGTCTAGTGCTTAAGTAAAGATTTTTTATTGTTCCTTGTCTGATTCTAAAACTGATATTTAAAATTTGAATTTAGCGAACTTTCGATTTTTTTTCCATCACTTCCTTAGCCACTTCATATTAACCTCAAAATAATTTTACCGAAATTTTTTTTGACATCGAGTTAAAAATGTGGGTAATTAAATAAAAGGCACTAGGAAGATTTATCTGGTGCTAAATGTATACAATTAGAAGAAAAATGATTTTTTGAATTTTTTTTGTGATTATAAACATTTAGCACCAGATAAACCGAGATCATTCGACCTAGACGTATAAATTATAGGTACGGAGAACGAAGCACCATCTTAGGCAAGAAGACGACTTAGTACATCGGGCGAGAAGAGGAATTCCCTCTTGTACTTATCCTCAGATGGAGGACTCTGAATTGGCGGAGCAGTACGCGGGAACACTTTTTAAAGGATGCTACGCAATGACTAATGTACGACGAAATTCATACACAAATCACCGAGCTTCCGCCATAGGGGAAATATCGCATACGCAATGTGACGTTCCCCCTTAATTATTTGTTGCCAAATCCAGAAAGTTTGTGCTCCTTCCTTTAATTTATACCTTCATGATTTTCATGCGTTTCAATATAAGGTTGAAAATGGTAGAACATTTGTGTAACATTGGTGATAAGCATAATATTAATATGAGTAAACTTAAATCTTTGCATCAATATACTTACTGTTTGCTTGACCAGACTGCAACGAAGGCCAAGCTTCTTTGGTTTGCGAATTTGAAGTCCCACTGTCTCGAACAGTATTGCCAGATACAGGTGGAGATGGAGTAGGTTTTCTAAAAAAAAAAGAGCACACCTCTTTAAAATCATTTTCGTTGCTTGCATATGGAGCAGAAGAGAGCGTAGTTACTTCTTTTCAGGTTCAAATCTTTCTTTTTCGAAACCGTTACCTTGATTAGAAAAGAAATAATTTCATATGAATTTTCTCAATTTTTTGCTTTAGTTTTCGAATTATCTGAAATAATAATATGTACGGCTGTTCGTCGTACTCAGAAATTCTAACTATTTATCCTCATGACTTTTTTCGATAAAAAGTAAATGAGAGTTACAGCATTTACAGAATTCAAAAAAAAGAAACGAAAATAAAAATTTTAAGCCAAACAATGCACGATATGAAGAAAAGTCAAGAAAAGAAAAACGCTGCTTTTTGAAAGCTCTACAAGATTGTTCATAACAACTTTTTGAATTTTCTTGAAAAATCGAAAATTCAAATTTTGACCCAAATAACGCGGGATACAAAAAAAGTTAAGATATCAAAATTGTTGCTTTTACAAGGACCTATAAGCTTTCCTCTGAACATTTTATGGTAGGAGACATAGTTTGTTTTCAAGTATGAAAAATGATATTGGAATATTTTAATTTTTGAGTCAAACGACGCGAGATAAGAAAAAACGTCATATGAGTAGAATTTGTACTTTTAAAAAGTCAAATAAAATTGCCGTAAAAATTTCTTTAAAGGAGCAATCGTAAATCATTAAGATAATTTTTTAATCGTCTGCGTAACTATTTATTTGTATATATTATACGGCGAGCAATGAAAATTGAGCGCGAATATTAGGATGAGAATGTATTCCTTAAGGCCGATAGAGCCTTAAGTAAACACATTTTCCTTTTTCATTTGAAATCAAGAACATATTTAGTAATTTGTACATGAAGAACATATAACACTGAGCACGAAGCGCGACGACCGAATCGCGCGCCCTAGGCGCACTCAAACTTGCGAGCGAAGCGGGCAGATTTTTTCTTTTCACGCGTATATAAATTATATAAAGATATGATTTAACTTGTTTCAAATATTATTTTGTCATAAAAAGTTATTATTGCAAAGTTTTCATAATTTTCTTTCATTTTTTTTTCTTCTTCCATGGGTTTCGTGAAGAATTCTTTTAAATATAAATAAAGTTTCGAAAAGCGCATATATCCGATTTTTTTCAAACCACGTGTATCAATGTATCATGGAAATGGTGTCAAACATAATTGAGAGATAGTCACCGAGTTGGGGTATGGTGTACTATAAACGGGTGGTTTTTATACTATAGATACTGGAGATGGGGTATTCTCATGGCTGTATTCATAACCAGCGCATAAAAATACTACAATAATCGATTTTTCGTACAAATCATGCAATAACACTGATCAATAAAATGTCACCTACATATCTGTAAAATGAAACACATAAAATACGTGAGACATGATTTCCATGCGTTTCTTAACGGTCAGTCTAACCACTACCTCAATTTTCCAATAGTCCAACGGTTCTCGAGATAATCGCAAGAAACTAAGAAAAGCACGAAAAATTAGAGTTTTACGCAAACCATGATATTTTCATAAATAATAAACATTTTTAAACAAACGATAGATTTTTTCCTTTTTTAATGCTGAAGAAAACTAAAATAAAAGAAATTTATTTTAGCATTCACTGTACTTGAGATATAGTGAGAAGAAGAACGGGGTAAAATGTCACACAAAAAAAAAAAGCATTTTTGAGTTTCTTTTTGAAAAATCATGAAACACTAACGAGAAGTCGAAAAATTTCGAGGAATGGCACGAATGAAATCTTGAACCTTAATCTTTGACCAATAATAAAAGAAAAAAATATTACATTAATGTAGAATTATCGGAAATTGCTTTTTTACTGGAACGCCATAGTCTGTGCTACAGTAATGTAATATTTTTTTCTTTTGGTATGGGTCAAAGATTGAGGTTCAAGCTTTCATTCGTGCCATTTCTCGAAATTTTTCGTCTTCTCGTTAGTGTTTTACGAATTAAAAAAAAAAGTCAAAAAAGTTTTTTTTCGTTGATATTTTACCCCGTTCTTGATTTTAATATATCTCAAGAACAATAAATGCTAAAGTGAATTTTTTTTTTTTTAGTTTTCTTCATCATTAAAAAAGGAAGAATCCACTTATAATTTGTTCGAAAGAGTTGATTATTTATCCAAATATCATCGTTTACGTAAAACCCTAATTTTTCATGTTTTTTCTTCGTTTTTTGTGATTATCACGAGAAGCGTTAGGAGTATTGGAAAATTTTGGTAGTGGTTGGATTCAGCGTTAAAAAACGCAACGAAATTATGTCTCACGTCTTAAAAAAATAATAATCTACAACATTTTGCAATATGATTAAAAAATTTTCATAAAAACATTAAGTTGCAAATAACTATTAAACAACAGCTGATATTGGAGAATGGAGCCAAGATTCGAATTCAGCGACAAAAAATATTACGAAAATGATGTCTCATTCCACAGACAGATGAGTGACATTTTGTTGACCAGTGTAATTGACCGAGATATCCAATATAGGTAGAAAAAAATGAATTTTCGATCCAACATTTTCGTTGTTGTACTTGACTATGATTAGCAGGAGCGAATCTTAATATGGCTATGTCACTCCGACTGTGATCACTTGCATTAAAAAAAAATTCATGCAGATACGTCAATCCTATCCAAAGTTATGGTGGAACATGGAAGAAAAATTACTGGAAAAATTGTATAAACATATAAATCTCTTTTGCTGCGCGTATTCGACTAAAAATAGGACTAGCTTAAAAAATATCGAATGTTTTCTTGATTTTGAAAAACAGGGATCAAATTAAAATCCTTTTATAAATGGTCGTAACCATTCCACAGTGTGGCAGAATCGTCGAAGCGCGACCAAAAGTGCTATTTATGAAGTTTACCATATAAACTTGAATTGCCGTAGAATCACCTAACTTCGGAAATTGGCCAAAACTTCGGACACCCAGATTTGTTTGCTTTTACATAAGTAAATAGTATAAAAGCAACAAAACCTTTAAAGGCCAAAGTCAAAAATGACGTAAGAAGCCCATTTTGTTTCCCAAAAGTAACTATAAATCCAAGAAAAATAGGTGTCCGAAGTTTGGGTCAGTGTCCAAAGTTAGGTGATTCTACGGTACTCAAATGATTAAAAATCATGTCGTGCAATATTTTTAATTAGTGTTCAATTTTAACACGCTTTTTAGCTAAAAAAACACAACCCTATAATAGTTATATATTCGCAGCGTTTCTATCTTTTAACAGCTTCACACTCACTTCTAAAATTTTAAAAATGATAAAATCTTGTACAAGAGACCTTTAAAACCTCATATAACAAGCTTTTATGATGATTACATCTTTTTTTTTTGGTAAAATTATTGCATATTTTGGTCTGGCATTTTCAATTTTAGGATTTCGAAACCAGATTTAGAATGAGTGACCAAAAAACCTCTGATATGAAAAGCTTCTTCTCAGCAACAAAAAATGTTGTTTTTAGAAAGAATTAGACGACACGTATTTTTCAGATTTGAGAAAAAAAAATTTCCTTAAAATTACGAGCTTTTGAATTTTGAGGTTTACTTAAAAGAAACACATGCATTTTTCTTTAAACTTCTTTCAAATACATTAACTTTTTTTTTTGTATCTTTCGCTGTTGCCAAGAAAAATGCGAAAATTCGACTTTATGACGACAAACAATCCTTCTAGCCACAAAAATGGTTTATAAACCCCACAGGATGTTTTCCTTATACAGGGTTAATTCAACCAGAAATTGGCAAAAATATAAGTATGGATTTTTGTTATTTTGAAAACATTTTCAAATTTTCCGACGGATTTTAAAAGAGGACGGTAAAATGAGAATGCGAAAAGAAAATCGTAATATCTGAATTAGGACAATAAAAATAGAAGTTGAAAGAAAAAATTGGTGTTTTTATTTTCTTAAATAGACATCAAAATCTAAATGCTCGTCATTTCGTGGAAAATTTTTTGTTCTCAAATCGGAAAAATACGTGTCGCCTGATTTCCTCTAAAAACAACATACTTCATCGCTGAGAGATTCTGCGACTTGAAGTGTGAAATCTGCCTGATATGAAATGGATCCAATCATACAAATCTGCAAATTTGTGGAAATTTTCAAAAACCTAGGTCAACATTTTGATTTTGTGATCTTTGACCGCAAATTCGTATCAAGTATTTTAATGCGATTTTACACTCTATTGCTAAAATTAATTTTCGCAACACCTGCATGAAAACGGCAACTTTCCTAAGCCTGTAGAGTGGACGCAAGACAGATGATTTCAGAGCAATCGGGGAAAACAACTGTGGCACATGCGCAGTTCGCGATTCAGTTTGTGATTGGACAATTTCGCTTTATTTCCTCCCGCACAGGAAGAAAAGTAGCTCTGCGAAAGGAAATTAAATGACGTCAGAGGATAAGAATGACTTCAAACTACAGCCTAGCCTCAATATTTCTGAATTGTCTTGTGATCTAGTTTTATAGGCACAACAAAGTCGCACTTTTTCATACAGACGTTGTAGAAAATATCGTGTGTACAATGGGAGAAAAGAAGGCAACTTTCAACAACTTTCAACAACAAAAAAGTAGACAATTTCAGAGAGATATATTTTTAGTACGATACAATGATATAAAATTGTGAAAATAACTTCTACACTTGAGGAAAAATCACGAAGACGTCACATTAAAATACTTAATTTTGCAACCCAAAAAGCCCGTCACTACCAAGATTCATGAAACTTCACACGTTGATTTGCGACTGGTTTCGTACCGGCCCTAAGCCACTAGGATGATGATGTACGGAGATTTACATCCATGATTTCCAAGATTTGCGCGATAAATTCGATATTTATATAAGTAGTACAAAATAATTTTAACGAGACTTACGTTTTTCATACCACGCAATATCGCAGTTCAAGTTCCGTAAAAGAAACACTATTTCATACATGACGTCACGGCATATGAGAGTCGTGTGCAATCGTGCCACAAAAATAATATTATCATTATTCTTGGTGCAGTGCACGGAATCAGGCGGAATCATAAAAAAAATTAATTTCTACGATTGCCCAAAGAATTATTATGTACAGTATACTCTCGGTATCTACCCGCTCGACAAGTTCCTGTTCTCCTCAACAGGTATTTTAACGCACACTCGTGTTACCCATTGAGTATTATGAGTATTATACGGTATGCCCCAACGTGCGAGTTGCAACATGGTTGGAACGACGGAGTAGAGAGGAGAACGACGGAGTAAAGAGGGGAACATTCGAAGTACCCGATTCTTGAAATTATACTCCCCTACAACCCCGTAGGTGGTTACATAACGAGAGTGTTCTATAATATCATTTCAGAAATTCAAAAGATCTAATAATCCATTTCATGATTGTTTTTCGCAAACTAAGCCCTAAATTCTTCTCCAGTTTCCGGCCATTTTTCTCCAAATAACATTAAGTAGAGAATAATTTACACAAGGAATAATGCAATTTTTTTCCACATTGTTAAGAGTTAAATTCTCCTCTCTCAAATCAAAACCATGATTTTTTTGTATGCATTCTCAAGACTTATGAAGCGTACCCTATAGAGGAGAACACTGTAAATATAATATGAAACTAATAAATAATATGGTAGACAACAGAATCGAGAGTGAAACGCTCGATGAGATATTTCGACGGTCTCTAAAAAGACTCGAGTAATCGCGGGGCACGAATTGAACTCGTGTAACTCACAACTATTGTTTTAAAAACGAATAACTTTCAGAAACCGTTATAAAAACAAGTAACTCGCACGTATCGTTTCAACTTAAATAGCTCGATTTTTTATTAAATTCAATTTTTATTGAATTTAATTATAGTCTTCATTATATCTATCATTTTTGAAAAACTTTACCTTTAAAAGTTTGATAAATACGAAATTATCGAGACTTATGTTTTTCATATACTGTAATATCGCAGTTCAAGTCCGTAAAAGAAACACGTACTTCATACATAACGTTACGGAATTTGACATTCGTGTGCAATCGTGCCACAATAATAATATTATTTTTCTTGGTGCAGTGCACGGAATCAGACGGAATAGTGCAATAATCCGTAGTGCAATGCCTTGATCAGATTGAATAATATTTTGAATAAATAAAAAGTAGCGCAAAACATGACGAACAACGAAGAAAATATTATATCTTGTGAAAGTGCAGAAAAAATAGTCTGCAGCGGCATGAGTCAAACAGGTCAGTGCCTAACTTCACTTTACCGGCAAGTAAAACCGTTTTGTCTTTTCTTAATAATTATTTGAAATATTCAAGTTTTAGAACTCTAGATAATAATTGATACTGAATTGTTTTTGTAGTGATGTTACACAGACAACGAGGACTCGCACAAAGCGTCTTACAGGTAAAGATTAATATACTAATCCACTGAATTTACGAAGTAAGATTGAAATGAAATCGTGCTTAAATTACATAAAATCAGGAGAGTTTAAACTTAAAAAAATAATACTATTTTTGTATTTAGATTCTATAATAATGTTCATGGGTCACTGCCGAAAATATACTCGTATGTGTAATTTGAACGTTTAGAGATCAAGAATCATTAGAATCCTAACATAAAAAATGGGATATCACTCACCGGAATTCAAGTACGTAATAAGTGACACATAAAAAAGAATTTTGTTGAAATAGTTTCTGAATAAATTATAGATCTCCTTGTTTCTGAGTATATATCTTCAAGCCCATTGCATGAAGACTGGAACTTCGTAAGCGCAGAACAAAATAGTCCTCCATCTCTTGAAATAGTAACTAACATGATAATTACTTTGAATGTGCATTCCTAGTCACAATGAATCAAGCAGACCAGGAAGTAGTTGCCGAAGATCAAGAAAAGATTTTTCGAGAGATCCGTTGTATGGTAAACGTAAATCAAATTCTAGTAAGTGGAAAATAAATCTGGCAAAAGCAGCGAGAAATTCAGGACAAGCATTTTATAGTGAGGATGGTACCATTAAGATTGGCGCTCGAGAAATGGGAGGAGGATGTGGATTAGCTTACAGATTTAAATGTCACGAAAAAGTTGATAGAGACAAAGAGAAGAAATTTTTGACCGATTTTGGAGCTTAGGAGATCATTGCAGGCAATGGAAATATGCAACAAATTGTTCATGTCCTTCAGAAAACGGCTGATGCTACAATTAATTCCCGAAGAGCAAAATCGCGTCTGGCGGTAAGTGGAAAACGAGTTCGCGTTTGCAAAATTATGTTCACTCACATTCATGGCATCGGTGATTCCTTGGATCGAAAATGCTTTAAAGAAGCAAGGCGAGGATGGAGCCTTTTCACCTGATAAATGAGGTAAACAAAACTCGCGGCCTTACAAGAAAAGTGAGTTTTGAAAATAGTATTATTGAGCATATAAATACGTTTCCACGGATAGAATCATATTTTACTGGGAAAGATAGCACTCGTGATTATCTTGAAGAAGGCCTATCAGTTTCAGCAATTCATAAATTATGTCACGACTGGATGGAAGAAAATAAATCTAATGAAAAAGTAGGTTTAGTGAAACAATACAATACAATACAACAATACAAAAGGTATTTTAAACTTTAATTTTAATATCTCTTTTTTTCTCTCCAAAGAAAGATCAGTGTGCCAACTGTGTTGCGTATACAAATTCTACTCCTGAAGAACGCATAGAAAATGAAAAATTTTAAAAACGGCACATAAATGCGAAAAATGAAGCCAGAGAGTTTAAACAAAGAGGAGCAGAACAGGCAAAAAATAATAATGATTTAAGCGTCGTATGCTTTGACGTGGAAGAAGTTTTCCAAACGCCTACTGGAAAAAGCTCGCAATATTATTATAAAAGAAAAGCAAGTGTATACAACTTTAATATCTACCACATAGGACGCCATGAAGGTTTCTGCTATATTTAGCATGACGGAATCGGAAAAGAAGGCTCGAACACGATTTCAAACTTTCTCTTAGATTATTTTAAAAACATGAATGAACGAGGTGTAGAATCCCTTGTTTTGTGGGCAGATAATTGTGTTGGACAAAACAAAAACAAAATGGTTGTAAAAATATGATATTAAAATCACTCTAAGGTTTTACCATACCCATAATGAAGGATATTCTGTACATAGTTTAATGGAACAAAAAAGCAAGGGCCAAGATCTTTGTATCAGGACATTGGATGAAAGTGATTCATAATGCGAAGGATGGAAGGAATCTTCAAGGAAAAACAGCAACGAAAATTTAGCCTTACCATGTTATTGAGGTGACACAGGACATGATTTTTTACTTTAAGGAATATACGGATTTTTTCAATTAGAACGTTAAAACAAAAGAAGAACCTATTCACTGGACAGAGCAAAAGAAAATTTTTGTCGATGAGTAACCAGGAATTTTGAATGTCAAAGAGGATTTCGAAGATAGTCCTCGAATATTATCTACCAGAAAGATAGGACATTATCTAAATTTAAAAACCTACAAACTAAGTAAGGCATATGTGTCACCTCTTCCAACTGCTCAGGCAAAAATCGAAGACTTACTCGCCTTGTAAGATACTCGAGCAATACCATCAAAAACATCACCAATTCTACAGGGATCTAGAATTATCTTCAAAAGGGACTGAATTACAACAAGATGCATCAGATGAGTTTAGTAAAACTCCCATTAATACTAGCAAACCTAATCAAAGAAGAAGAAAGACCACAGGCTCTATCAAGCCTAAAAAAATTCAGATTTGACAACCTAAGATGTTGAACGTGATCTAGTTTTTTATATTAGGTACATTTTTATACGTGTAACTAAGAAAAAAAGTCTGAAATTAGTTTTTGAGTAAATATCTTCGATATATGTAGTGTTCTTCTTATATCTGTATTGATTACGAGGCAGAATGTGATTCAGACTAAAATTTTTTTTAAATCTAAGCCAAATTAGTTATAGTATGAATTCCAAAATATCATAAAACAGTTTTGTTATTTTTTGAAAAAATACGTGTTTGTTAAACTATTCATAATTATTCTTTTAGTAACAAATTTATAAAATTATATAAAATTTTATTTCGTGATGTTGTTTCATTTTTTGAATCTCATGAATATTGAATAATAGACGTGATAGACGAAAAAACTTTAACACACATTTTGAGGTTAGGACGTGAGAAATGAATAATCTGTAATAAAAAAACTTGTACTCACAATTGCAAAATTATCAAATGCTATACATTTTATCTTCAATTTCTAATTACTTTCATCAGCATAGATGATAAGATATGGAAAACAGTGTTAGTTAAAGGTTATTCACATTTTATTTCGCTAAAACTGTAATTATGGTTTTCATTTTTCCACTTATACCTTAAACTTTCCTTCATATTGGATATTTTCATAAGAAATATATATCAGAGCTTTAATTTCTTATAAAATACTCCTGATAAAATGCTCTTACGAACCGTACAACTGCAATAAAACTTGTACTAGCTCTCCTGTAAAGTATGGAAAATAGAGTTACTAGAGTTTAAGCCGATACATGCTAGCTATTCGTTTTTAAAACGGTTTCTGAAAGTTACTCGTTTTTAAAACGATAGGTGTGAGTTACTTGAGTTAAATTCGTGTCTCTCGAGTTACTCGAGTCTTTTCAGGGGCCGTCGAATTTTTTATTTCCAATCTGAAGAGATTCCCCACATTTTCTGATATGCCATTTTCGGGTTGAATTCTGGAAAATCTTTTTAAATAATGACAAAATTAGGCGTCATCAGCACTTAAAAAGTTTCTAAAATTGAATAATCGATATTCCATTTTGAAGATTATTTGGCCTATCTGGACATGAAATGTATAAAAGGAGCAGATTATGCAAAACTTACTTTTGTGAAAATGTGTTAGCATGTAACGATTGCACTAGTTTTCGTTCGTATTCTTGATGTTTGCCTTGATGCATCTCCTCCTTTGTAAATGAGGCTTCCTGATCACCAAGATCGTGCAAATACATACAATCTGGCTTCGGGCAAGTTTGATTGCGCATAAAATGTGAGCAGTATTTTGTCGTTCCAAGTGACGTCTTTATTGTCCTTCCATCCACAACAATATTGTTTACAGCCTCTATAGCACGCAATGCATCTTCCTGGCGCTAGACTCATATTTATTATTAATTAATCAAAGCAAGAAAATTTATTTGAAAATAAATTAATTTAACCAACCTGATAAGTAACGTAAGCCGAAGCGCTAGGACCCTGAGATCCAGCATATGAAGTACTCTGATTTATTACAACTTTGTGAATTTTACCGAATTTTCCAAAATATTCATGCCTTTTTAACACCTGAAATATAAGATAACAGGCTAGGTTTCATATATGAAAAAAAATTCTGTGCGTGTTACTAACAGAGAGATCTATGTGCTATGTGAGCTATATGCAAAACATTGAAACGAAGCTGGAAATGGCTGACTCTCCTCATATGAGGAAAAGGAAGATTTATTCGAAGAATATTTATACATAATCATGTGGTCTCTATAATATAAATAACTGCTTTAACCTAAATTTCCTGGCTTGATTTTGAATTTTCTAAGTGATGTGAAATCATTAGCAATTGAAATGCGCATGTACTAGGTGAGGGAGGATATAAATTTAATACTTAAATACTGACAAATATATACGGAAGTAATAAGTCTTCAATATACTCACATCGGCATCCGCAAGCCGCATTGGTAACCCAACTACGAAAACGAGATTCTTTTGGACAACTCGTACATTAGCTAAATGTTTACGGTTTTCGGTGACCCGTTGCTTTCGCTGCTGATCTTTTATTCTCTTTTCGACTTTTAGCCTGTTTTTGAAATAAGAATAATTAATATAAGCAAGGATCTGTTTACGTGTACCCAAACTTGCTATCCGACTCACTGTGGGACAGCTGTTTCAAAGGGTTACACTGCCCGACAGTGATTCGAGTACAGAGGCAAAGACGAGCGATTCTGGTCGTTTATTTCTTTTCAGTTAAATTACGTATTGCAGTATTTCTTTAAACTTGATGATGTATGTAGCCCTAAATGACGCAAAATCGATTACCATCATAACGCATGCTTATGTGATAGCAGAAATAATGTTTAGTCCAGTCATTACGTATTTTTTCAATTAAATAACTTCCACGTGAAATATTTTTTGCTGAACCACTTCATTTTAGCATAAAAGAGCCCCTGTGCATGAGGTACAGGGTGGGCATTGAAATCCCTTCAAAATATAGGGAAACCGTCCTAAATCACCAACTAATATATCACCAATAATTCATTATTATTACTATTATTATTATAATCAACAATTGATGTATTTGATTGTTATAAATAATTTTATAAACAAAAGGTTAGTTACATTTATGTTTTGTTACATTGTTTGTATGATAAAATTAAATATTTTCTTAAGGCCATGTCATACCAGCCTCAAAATAATTTTACCAACATCTTTTTTGCCTAGCCCCTGTCCACATGAAATGGGATTTTGAGTTGAAAATTTGAGTAGTTGAGTAAAAGGCACTAGGGAAGGTTTATCTGGTGGTAAATGTTTATAACTAAAAAAACCATTTAAAAAAATCTTTTTTCCCTAATTATAAGCATTCAACACCAAATAAACAAAACAAAAGATTCAAAAATATTTTCTAAATATAAACATTTAGCAACAGATAAACCTTTCTTAGTGCTCTTTATTTAATTTCCCAAATTTTAAACTTGACATCTCATTTCGTGTGGACAGGAGATAGGCGAAAAAATATCAGTAAAATTATTTTGAGGTTAGTCTGACGTCGTGACTTTAGCAACGCTATGCAATTACCCATAAATTAAACTTATTTTATTTTATTAATATTTCGTCAATGTTAAATTAATCATCTAATGAGGTCATAATGAAATAAGAGGCGACAATTCAAGTAGCCTTGTCCCTCGGATTAATAAGATGGAATCATGGCTCCTTCTTATCTGTATGCACCAATTAGGATGTGGATCAATAATAATGGACTTGGAAGTAGTGCTCCCAAAATGTAGCTCCTACGCTACTACACATGCTTCGTATAGTTCACATTATTGACTTGGACAATTAGCTCTAGAAGCAATAGTTTGTTTCCACTGGAGTCGATTGACCGTACCAATCCTGTTGCGTTTCGCTAAACGTGCGCAGTTTGGCAGGAGCTACAATTTGTGTGCACTGCTTGAAAGCTCCACACCTCCAACTAGCGGATAACTTGATTGGTAGAGCGTTCTGCATGTAGTCACAGGTTTGCGGGCTTTTATGTATTAAAATGTTAATTTATTAAAATCTCATGTAGAATTATGTAATTTTAACATTCTTCAACACTTGTTTTCAATACAAAATTCGATTTTTCGAACCTTTTCGAATTTAGGGAAAGGATGGAGAACGAGAAGGTCACTAAGCTACGGAGTGGAGATCTAGGGATGGAAGGAGTACAAGAAAGTGAAAAGTTTGCAGGAGAGATTCCTGTGATGGGTAATGAGCATGAGCTAGATCTGCCCAGTATATATGTTGAGCGAGAAAGATCGAGGTGGGAGGTAGAGACAAGTAGAGACAACAAAGGAGGAAGAGAATGTGGTATAAGGACGAGTGAAGATTTTGGCAAAAAATAGAGAATGAACGGATAGTTAAGGAGTGGGAGGGGAGATGGAAAAAAATCGTGGAATCGAGGTATAACAGATGGTATACGGTAGTGAAGACGGAAGGAAAACCAAAATATTTGTGAAAGGTAAAAAAAGAGAGTAAGCGGAACAACGTTATATGATTTAGGATGGGAAAGAAATGAGAGAGTGTAGGTACTGAACGAAGAGGGAAGATGATGTAGAGTAAAGGGGGCGGTGGCCCTCAAACTCGCAAAAAAAAACATAAATACATTTTTATAATAATTTTTCTAGAAAAAAGACGTTTTTAGAAAACAAAGATAAAAGTTTGAAAAAGCGAATTTCGTATTGAAGATAAGTGTTAACAAATATTATATTTACATAATTTTACAATATTTGACACGAAAATTTGAAAAACACTTGATTAGATAAAACAAAAACATTTTCACAACACAACTGAGTGATGAAGCTGAGTCCGCATCGTCAATTCCGTACTAATTCTAGAAATTACATTGTTTATCCAAATTGGTCAAGGTCAATTTCCAAGTAAACCCCGATTTATTGTATGAAAGAGTGTTAATAAATAACATTTGTGTGCAATTTATAAAGGGATTTCAATACCGACTCATTTTTGGCCTTTTCTTGTTCCCTTAGTCCAGTCTTCAGCTCTGCAGATGAATCGTTCTTGAAAAAAAAAAAAAATTGGTTTGGGCTGTTCGTCCTTTCAAGGACGTAACATTAGTATGACATGACTTTTTTACAATAACAGAGTGGTTAGGAAGCCAGTTGGGTGTGATCAGAGACGATGACGTAATCTATTTTTCATTGATGTACACGATGTCGTTGATGTTGATTGCGACGGCTATGTCCAAGAAATTAGTATATGTATGAACGTTCCACGAAATAATACGGTAACCAGGATTTTCTTTCCTGTTAGGAGCGGGGGAGATTGCTTGATACAGTCTTCGGAGGTTGAAAATAAAGCTGAGAGACATTTTCTACGTTTGGTTTCTTGCCTGTATTTTTCTCTTTGTTGCTGTCAGATATTTCGTTTCTTCTAGGTATACGCTCAACAAACACGTCTAATCTCTGGTCTGAAGAGTTGGAGGAAGAGGAGTTTGAGCGTGCGTTTGGACGTCGACCTCCAGATTTTCGAACAGTGTTGGTTGCCTCCGCAAACTTCTCCATCAGTGATTCCTAAGTCTTAGTTAAATGCTTTAAGAAGTCCTTAATTTTAGACTGAGAGACCGGACTGTTATTACCCAGTAGTTGCTTGCCCTCCACTGAGGACGATATCCCCGAATCCTTTAGTCTGCCACAAGCATAGAAAACAGCTTTCCTCTCCCTTTTCTCTTCCAGAGGAATATCTTGGCTCTCATCCATTCTTTTGGTAGAATGTCCCTTACGTTTCCCTAGGACTCGTTATTTCTGCTTGCATGAACTAAATTTAGCTAGAGGCGGTCTTTTGTCCTGCGCTCTCCCCAGGGGATAAGCCACCTAGATATCGACTGATGTAAGTGTCAGTCCAACAGTGAAGGTGTCCAAAACGCTACGTACATTTTTGCACAAAAGAGAAGTCTTTTCTAAGGGACCCTAACTTTTCCTCCATAGCCCTGTTTTTCATAGCAGTAACCTTGGATTTTACAGTTGCTGAATTCGTTTTCAGGAGGTTAAGACCAAAATGCACTTTGTAAAATCTTCCACTGACTCTGACTTTAGCTCGTTTTTGTTTGCAGTAGTATCTGCTTTAATCAACTGCAAGTTCCACGATATCTGGTTTCAGCGGTATTTTGAGTACACCCAGTATATTTCTGGGAGCGGCAGCAGTTAAACAGCTGAACTGGTCAAGCGAGCTGGCCTGCTCAGGGCACGAGTAGATTTGGACCGAACGGCACCCATCTATTCCTACAGACCACCACTGACACTCAGTGCACAGAGGTCAGATGCATCGGCTAGATGAAACTAAGTATATATACAAATATGAAGATCTTAGACCTTACAAAGTAAAATGTGTTCCTAGAAAACGGCATTGATTGATAACACATGCACACAAAAAAGTGTCATTTGCAGTGAACTAAACCACCATACCTATATGTTTTTGGAGTCACCGAATCCGAATCTAGGGCCCATTTAACCCCATTAGGTCTCAGTTCGTCCCTAACCTCCAAAAACAGCTAAAAATATATTTGGCAAATGTAAACTTTAGAAAAAAGTGTACCTGCACATTTTTGGGGTCGCTGAATCCAAATCTGGTGTCCGCCTACCCTCATCAGATCAACGTTCGTTTCTAACCTCAAATAATATCTCAAAAACACTAAAATAACACATTTTGGTGTTGAAGTTCAAGCCGTGGTGACTAAAACCCTTTTAAAAAAAGGTCCTATCTTGTTTTTGAGGTCGCTGAATCCGAATCAAGTGTTTTTTATAATCCATTAGGTAACCGTTCGTCCCTAACCTCGAAGAATAACTTAGAAACACTGAAGTAACCAATTTTGGTGCTGAAACTTAAGACATGGTGACTAAAATCTTTGGAAAAATGGGTGCTCTCGTATTTATACAGTCGCTGAATCTAAGCTCGGTACCTCTTTCTTACCTCACTTTATGAATACATATGAATAAAGAAAAATATGATGATCTTCGTGTTGATTATGTTTAATTTTACTAGGTCACCTACTGGTCAAAGCATTTCAATAAAATCATGCTACGAGGGTCGTTTGAAAAATTTGAAAAAAAGTCGAAGCTACTTATGTCACTTTATAAGGAGGATTTCTCAAAACCGAAATTTTTCAATTGGTTTTGAAATAAGATCCATCTGAAATAACGCAAATCAGTTCTCGGATTTAAAAACCGATTACCATCGGATTCGAATATTCGACACTCTATTTGCCCTGAAGCGCCCTATGGCCGATCGGTGGTTGAATATTCGATCCGATTGACTCCACACCTCTGACGAAAATATTTTCCCACCGAGCCAGATCTTCAAGTTGGGGAAGAGAAAGAAGTCACACGGAGCCAAGTATGGAGATAAGGGTGGATGAGGAATCAATTTCAAGCCCAGTTCGTGTACTTTTGCCATTGCGATTACGGAGGTGTGAGCCTTTCCCAGCTGACAAAACAGTCTTCGCCTTCTTTGGCGCACTTCAACTAGGCATTATCCACTGCTTTGACTGCAGCTTTGTCTCGTGTGTATAGTGGTGGATCCAGGTTTCGCTCAGTCACGATTCCACGCAAAAAGTCCTACGGATTTCAATAAAACTTCGTGAAGCGCTGCGCTAAAACTTCTTTTCGGTTGCGCTTCTGATCGGGAGTCAAAAATCGCAGCACCCATCTTGCACACACCTTCTTAACCTCCAGATTTTCGTGAAAGTTGTTATAGACTCGTTCAGTGGAGATGCCTACAACCTTAGAAATCTCACGCACCTTGATTCGGCGATCTTCCATAAACATGTGATGAATTTTTTCCACCATATCCGATGTGATGACATCAATTCGGCGTCCGGAGTGCGCTTCGTTTTTAGTTGTGGTTCGGCACGGGACTCTTCTTTCTTCATTTTTTCGAAAACTACTGGCATTCTCACTTCAAACGTATTCCAAACGCAAAGTAAACGTCAATTTGGCTGAAGCTTGGTAGAGGTTAGTTTGAAGAGTGCTATTTCTTGGCCATACACTACAAACTTCGTAAAAGCGCTATCTAGCGGGGAATTTGCCTTACATATCAAACGACCCTCGTATCTCGACAGAAGCTAAAGACGATGACAACTGCCCCGTTGTGGAAAATTTCCTGGAAAATCACAAGAGTAGAGACTACACAAAAATAGTAGCTGATATGGTCAAAAACTTTTGTAAAATGGGGTGTTTGATGAATCTGAACCTGCACTTCCTCTTTTCCCATCTCGATTATTTCCCAACGAATTTAGAAGATTACAATGAGGAACAAGGAGAACGATTCCACCACGATATAAGAGAAATAGAACGTCGATATCAAGGAAGATCAGATACAAATATGATGTCCGATTTTTGTTGGACGTTGAAAAGAGAGCATGTTGGAAACGGCATAAACCGTAAGAGAAAGCCTCTTCATAGATCTTTTGCGAATAAAAGAGCACGATAATAACTGTGATTCCAAAAAAAAATCAGTTTCCAGAGATTTAAGGTAATGGGATACTACTGCTTATTTTAAATTACAAATACCCCGTGTAAAAATATTTCGTCTTCAATTTTGTCTTGACAACGATATGCATTGTCAAAAACATGAAAATATTAAAAATATTTTTTTTATATTGTATCATCACGCGAATGAAGAATCCAATTTACCATACTTAATTTGAAAGTCCAATACGAATAGTATTGATAATAATAAACAGTATTATAGTAACGGAACATAGATTCCGTGAAAATTTGAGAATCTTTTGCCATTTTGTTTGTGAAGGAGAGCCCTGAAAGTATGAAACGGAGAGATCCGATAGGTTAGACACTTTCACCCGCTTTCAGTTGATCGACGTAAAGTTGGAGCGTCTTCAATTGGCTTGTGTGTGTATTTCGTATGTATAGCTGTTTGTATCAATTTGTGCTCGTACAGTCCAAACCCGCTAATAGCCGAATCGGTGAAACCGGGAATCCCGCTAATACCCGAATTTCTCTTTCCGACTGAGAGATCTAGATTTCAGGGACGTATCAATTTATCTTATTATGTTACGTATTTGAGGGATTTTTTGAGGTTACGTTGCAAGAAGTTTCGCATACTACGCTACTGTCACTCTTTGCGCACGCAACTTAAGAAATAAGGCGGTTCGACTATTAGCGGGTTAGGACGAAGGGAAGGGATTCGGCTATCAGCGGGTTTGTATTGTAATACCTTAAGTAAGATTTGCCAACACTTAATACTTTCAATTTACCAGGAGTAAAATTAATCAGTTTAAAATTATAATTACTTTTAATAAAAGTGGTTATGTTTCTAAAGAAGTAAAATTATTTATGAAACATTTCTTTTGATCTTATTTAATGAAAAAACGACTGTAAACAATTCGTTAAATTTTTCCACTATCACTTAAATTCTTCACACCATCGAGTTGAACCACCCTCAAATGCTCATAGCAGTTCTCCATCAAACATACTCGGATCTAATCACAAAAGTAGCAAGACTCTACTTGAGTGGGTGGGGCGGTAAACGTAAGAGTGAATACTTTTCGTGGGATATCTGCCCGTTTGACACCGAATACCGTATACTTCGCCCTACTTGAATAGTAAGAATAGAAGATTCGAAAAATAAGAATCAGAGCACGTATTAAGATCTTAAATGGGAAAGGTGTTCAAGTATCCACCAGAGTAAAATGTAAATGATAGTTTTTATAAGTCGTAACGATTACTGGTCTATAAGTATTCATTGATTAGTACTGAAAAGTATCTAAGTTACAAATACATAATCGTTTCGACTGTGCGCCGACAGTCCTTTTCAAGATGTTAACTTAGTCTCATTACCTAAAACCAGACATAACCAAATTCATAAGGTGTAATCGATTACATGAAATTCGTAATAGACTTAATATAAATTAAGATCTAGTGTATAATTGATATTTTATGTGGATAAGACATACCTAGAGAAACAGTAGATGTCGTTAAAAAAGTGAGATAACGAAAATTTTATATGTTATACTAACGAAATTAAGAAACAGACTTCAAACTGACATAATTGTATTTCGAGGAACAGAAAATCGTTTTTTACTTGATTCCGACCGTAGGATAGACATGATTTTGTTATAAATAACATAAGAAGTCAATACTGGTGTCAATGCACATGTGTTCTTCATGCCTTCCTACGGGCAGTGATGAAACCTTGATTCTAAACATTACACAAGGACATCCCAGAGAACCATGAGATCTTTTCTTTAGACGTTACATCTTTATTTAGAAGTATTGTCAAAATTAAGTAGAACAAAGTCACAGCATATGCTAAGTTACTTCTTGAGTTTTTCATTAAAATACTATGTTTACCTCTTGAGTTTTTCATTACAGTACTATGTTTCTGTCTCGAGAATTCTTACTCCATCTTTCAAGGAAAAGTCTATAAACAAACTTATGGTGAACCCATGGGATTCCAATATCTGCAGCCGTATTTGATCAGATTATGGAGAAACTTGAGAGCACAATTTTCGGCCAACACTTCACTTCAAACCTTTATTCTTCTATAGGTACGTGGACATTTTGTCTTTCCTGCTTAAGGATCAGATTGAGGACTTCATGAATAACTTTAATGATTACACTGGTATACAAGGGTCATGCATATGGGAAGTGACTAGGTGTTCTCAATAATTTTTTTTGCGCTGAACACGAATCTGGGCTCAAAAATTGTTCATCACGTAAAGTTTTTGAGAAAACGAGGTTTGAAACCCCCAAAAAAGGCGTTTTTGTCCAATTTTGGATAACCGTGGTTACCAAACCCGAAGTCAAAGAACCTTCTAAAATGTCTCAAATTGAAGCTTGTCAAATCCCTTTTCGACCCAATAAACCAAAATTCAATCGCATTTGACCTTGAAGGCCTGTGTTCCTTTGAACGTAGTGGTGTCAGTGGTTGCGCACGCACCAAGTGTGTACACTTAACCGAATTTCTTAATATCAGAGAACATGGAGTTTATCCGTTTTCAGTTATAAATTAGATTTTTGTTCAAATCCAAAAACACCCCGAATACTCCGTGATGGAATATACGCAGATTGCACCCTTAACCATTAATCCTTTTGTCGATTAATGTATCCTTACTTTTTTGTGAATAATAATAATAATAATAATTCAACACTTTCGGCCGCTGCATAAGGACAGCAGCGGTAAACGAAAAACTCCAAACTACACCATACACCTAATTTTGTACCTACTACAACATCATCGCGAAAGGTTTCAAGCATCGTATTGAATTCTCAACATCTTTAACTCATCAGGCACTTGACTTGGTCCGTGGCTGATGATGGGATACCGGGCTCACCCGAGAAAAAAAGCAAAAAAATAATACAAAGAATAATAAGTTTAATTTAGATAGAACTTTATTACTACCTTACACTCCACCTCTTTCAAGATTTTCAAGAGATTATACAATAAGTACAACATTAAAATAATATAGAAGCCCATTAAAGACCCGGTTGATTGATTCAGAGGTCAAAAGGATTTGACTCCTTTTGAGAAAAGCACTAATGTTGTATATAAGAAAACTTGTGCCGATTGTGGAAAGTGTTACAGTGGACAGACCAAAAGGTATCTGAAGACTTGGATAAGAGAACACAAAAAGTCTTGTGAAAAGAACAAGAGTTACACTACTATAGCCAAACATGCCACACAGTTCAACCATAGCTTTGAATTTGAAAACATAGTCATTTCAACTAACAAGGGGAGTGCCAGGTAGTGTGGTTTTTGTTTGGATTCAAAATTTTTGTAAATGAAGGTCATGAAATGAAAATTTGTGAAATTCCTAAAACCGAATATTTGAAGAGTTTCGAGAAAAACGACTTTTAAGTATTCGCTTTAAAATTAAAAAAAAAAATGCATAAATAAACATTTAAAATGCTTTTTTTCAATGAAAAACTCACTTTTTCAAATGACTGTCGTTTTTCCCAAAACAATTTTTGAATGCATTAATTAATTTATTCATTAATAATTAATTTTTATTACTATTTACATTTTTTAATACTATTCTTTTCATTCAAAAATATTTATTTACATCACAAAAATTTCATATCCGGTTGAAGATAAACTTTTTCGTTCATATCCTCATTTCGAAATATTTATAAAAATTGTAAACAAAATTATCGAATTAATAACATTCATAGAAAATGAATTTGTTCACAATAAAAATCTCGAAAAAGCGAGTTTTGCATTGAAAAAACGTAGTGCATCCTCTTCTGGTATATTTTGCCGGATTTTAATATTCTCTTCTGGCATATTTTGTCGGATCTTAATTTTCCCTTCCGACATATTTTTCCGGATGAGACGAAGATTATTTTCCAAAAGTCTCGTCTGGGGGAGTTTAGGGCACCCCTGTGACAGTCATAGAAATAATTTAAGTCACATCCCTACCCTTTTCCTTTTTTCACGTGGGGGTAGGAAGGCACCCCTGTGACTAGTCACAGAAATAATCTAGGTCATATTCCTATTCCTTTCTAATGTCTCGTGGGGGGCGGGAGGGCACACCTAACTAGTCACAGAAATAATGTAGGTCACATCCCTAGCCCTTTTCAATGTCTCGTGGGAGTTAGGGGGGCACCCCTGCGACTGGTTACAGAAATAATGTAGGTCACGTTCCTACCCCTTTCCAACGTCTCTTGGGGAGCAGGAAGGCACCCCTGTGAGCCGTCAAATAAATAATGTACGTTACATCCCTACCCTTCTTCAACGTCTCGTGGGGAATGGGAGGGCACCCCTGTCACTAGTCACAGAAATAATTTAGGGCACATTCCAACCCCTTTCCAACGTCCGTGAGGGGGTGTGGGGCAAGAAGGTAACCCTGTCACTGATCACAGAAATAATGTTTGATATATAAGTCTTTGATTCGTTTTTCTTCTTGAAATGTATCATATCGTTGTAAATAACAGTACCATTAACTTAACATTTAACATGAATGGAACTAGTAGTCTTTATAAGTCTTATTCGCTCAACAAAATAATAATTGTATTTCATTTGTACCTAACTTACGTTGAACACTGTAAATTTACATTCGATTACGCGTCTGTTAATTTAAACTTCGCTTTATAAATTCGTTACTACAACATGTAAAATTTTTGATTGCCTAATTTTTTAACATCATTTACTGTTTCTCCAAGTATGTCTTATCTACATAAAATGTAAATTATACATCAGATCTTAATTTAAATTAACTCTATTACGAATTTCATCTAATCGATTTCACCTTATCAATTTGGTTACGTCTGGATTTTAGGTTATGAACCTCAATTAACATCTTCAAAGGGACTGTCGGTGCACTGTCGAAATGATTATGTATTTTTAAATTAGATGCTTCTAAGTAATAATCAATAAATCCTTATAGATCAGTAATCGACACCACTTATAAAAACAATCATTAAGAATATATCGAAGCCTCCAATTCATACTGCTCCACGTCGCGTTTAGGTGGTGTACAGCACCACGTCGCGTTTGGTCTGTGGGCAGCTCTACGTCGCGTTTGGTGTCTGTATGGCTCCAGGTCCTATGCTCATACACAGGACTCGGAGCCATACAGTGACCAAACGCGACGTGGCGCTGTACGCCGCCTAAACGTGACGTGGAGCAGTATTGAATGGACGCGTCGATATATGGGTGGTATGGTTTTGGTCAAATGTAATGTAGTCAAATAAATTGCACTTAAAATCTTGTTTGTCTACTGGCCGTAAAAATACTTTATTTAGGTGTTACAAAAATATGGTTCAGTTACAGGTGTAATGCGTTGGGCCACAAATTTTGTATTTTTTAACACAACGCCGGGGTCATGGGTACATTTAAATTTAAAAAATAATATAGAAGATGAGTAAATTGTGCAATCAGATAATACCTAAGGCTTGGAGTCATCTTAATCATATGTACTGACTCTATTGTGATGAGCTAGCTTCATGTATAAAAAATACGGAGAAAAGAAAGAATGTGAGGATGGTTTTGGTTGACTCTTTCATTTTTCTGCCTCTTTTTTCTTTCTTTTGTGTACATTTGTTGTACACCTGTATCTAATGAGCCGGAAAGACGGGTAGTCTCAAAGTCTATTTCTGAATTGTGAACTTTTTAGGTGTTTTTTTTCAGTACACAAAAAATTTTCAAAAAAAGAATAGATTTCATTTCGATCTTTGAGAAATTTTAAAACAGAGACATTAAACAGAGATCGGTTCCAATCTGCAGGGTTGCCTATGAATACTTAAGACTTCTTTTAATTAAGGCTGTAAATGATAAACTCAATTTACCAAGAGATATCTATTTTACTTAAATATTTTTTAAAAAATTTTGAAAACGTTAGTCATTTTTTAGGAATGTGTTATTGGTTTGAATTATTACCTTTTTCTTTTAGAAAAATAGAATAATCTGAATAGATTGGTGCTAAATCAACCCACAAAATTTTATTTATCCGATTCTGAAGTTTTTCTCCAATATCATTATTTGGGTTATTTTTGGGCTGTCGGCAGCCCCGTGATAGATTGCCAAATGTTTAGTAGTTGGAAATAGTGTCCAGATAGGATCTTTAAATTCGAAAGAAAAGCAAATGGAAATCGGGAAATGTAAAATATATTAAAACAAAGCGGAAAAAGGGAGATGAATAGTGCAACAGAATACCACTTGATCAAAAAGTTTTAGGGCTCGTCACCGTGTAACTTTGGAAATGTTGGGGAAGTGTTTCGGCAACGACACTCTAACGAGATCGAACGTTTTCCGCTGGCACGAACGCTTCAGAAGTGGTCGTGAGTCGGTCGAGGATGACGAACG
>JAUMHM010000051.1:1722777-1733618 GCA_032362435.1 Melikaiella ostensackeni | reverse complement strand
GGGGGGGGGAATTTTACACAATTCTAATACCTTCTCTGATGAGAATGTAAATTTGTTCAGACAAATTTTTTGCTAAAAAATATTTTCTGAAGGCCATATCTCCGAAATCGTACGAGATAAAACATTCAATTTTTTTCAGTTTTATGAGAAATTTTTTGCATCTAAATTCCTGTTTGTTTTACTTTAGACAGAGGGAACTCTGAAAGGAGATATTTCCAAAAAACTTAATTAAACTGACTTTATTTTTGATGCCAAAACACAGACTTTAAGCCAAAGAAGCTCCACTTTGGAGTTATCTCCATGAAGATATACATAATAGCCTCCAATAAACATAAAAAATCAAGTTCTGGTCTCAAAATGATCGTGGGGTATCACAGAAACGAGATTAGCAAAAAAACGAGAGGTGAGAGTCCTTTTGGCTTGAAGTCAGTTGAGACACACCGTGACATCCTTGTATACTATGTATTATTATATATTATATCATATCTATTATATGTTATTTTACATTACCAATAGAATGAGGGAAAAATGACAATGTAAAGAACAAAGCAGCAATGGTGGTCCTCATTTTCTTTAAATGGAGAAAACTGCTTCATGAAAACTTTCTTAAACAATGTAGTTGATGAATGTTCCACAATATGTATACGCTATACTATATCACTTGTTAGTCTAAATTAATTACCTCCTTCGTAGGATAGATTGGAGGGGTAAGCATTGTTTTACTAAAATGTTTGCATTTCGTAACACTGTTGACTCCACTTGAAGGCGTGAAAAAAGGTCTAACCTGATTTTTATCACGCAGCGGAAAGATAAATACAGTTAAAAATTTGCTCGTAAAAAAGTCATCAACTTTTAGTATAGGTTACGAGAAAAAATCACGCTCACAATTATGCAAAAAATTCTCATATACAATGTAGCACATAATTTTTAAAAATTTCGAGAATAAGTAACACAGATGATGTGAGAGATGTTAAAGTTTGAGAAATTAAAAAGTCCAATATCACTCTCTTATTGAAATCCGTGTATAGTTTAAGATTGTCAAAAAATAGCCCTGCACGATGACGGTATTTTATCAGAAAATATCTCTAAGACATACTCGTTAAAAATTTACCGTGCACGCACATTCATCTTGAGTACTCAGTAAGTTAATACCGAATCGTATTTCATAAATGATAGTTGTGATCTTAGCAAAGATAACGATGGATCAACAGAAATCTGTTTTCTTGGAATCGTTGTTCAAACTATTAGCAAACGTTGAAATAGTTTCTTATATGACATCATCTGTTCTGGCATAAACTACCGACGGAAATTTTGGGTACATTTTCTCTGACCGTTTTAAAAATCATACTTTACTTCAAAGGCGCATATCTGTGCAGAAACTAAATCTACGAATTTCTGTGCTGAATCATTTGAAAGATTAGAAATTTTCGCGTCGATTCCACCAAGGTTGAAGTTATTGTAATGAATGAGTCAAAAGTTTTTTTTTTTGAAAAATTAATATTTTGAAATCTTGAACTCAACTCTTTGCCAAATCTAAGAAAGTGTTCCTAAAAATTTGGAAAATCATAAAATCAAGGGTTTATCCTACTCTTCAAATCTAAATCGAGAACGCGTATGAATATTATGTAATTGCTGAGTATTCATGAAAAATAATTGCTCATGCAACTGACATTTTTGGAAGCCGAAAGTTCGAGATTCGTCGTTAACATTGATTTATTATAAGGTACAACGTTATATTCCATTATATTCCATTGTTTATATAATGGAATCTGACGTTGCACCCTATAATTTTTTCTCGTATCGTAGAAAATTATAATAGGATAATTTGTGGAATTTTTGTAGGTTTTCCGTGCTTGCATCTCTTGGTGAACTCCTAAGCCAACTCTCATGTACCCGTATAGTATTATATTTTTTACATCATTAAATTGAAAAAGTGCAAGAATGGGCACAAGCAGGTTTTTGTAAACATCTCAGGCTATAAATCCCTGCCTTCTAGCGATAGGAACTTCAAACGGATACTCGGATACTTGGGCGCCCGTGTACCCGGTTCGTCACGGGTGATACCCTATAACCAAAAAAAGAAACAAATGCCACGAGTAAAAATTGAGCGTAATTTTTTCATACTTATTTATTATGTTTATACTGCAAACTTCTCAGTGTCCATAACACTCACGGATACCCGGCTACCCGGGTATTACCCGACGGAGCGAGTACCCGCCCGGGGTCCAGGGTATTTGGATATCGGCAAAATGCCTATCACTACTGCTTTCCATTTTTCGATCCGAGGTGGAGCCCTGGAGAGCCCGGACTCGGAAGTAGATCTTATTTCGTTTTCTCCAAAAATGTAACATTTCAATTCATATTATCACAACAAAATAAGAATTAAGGAAGAGTTTTTCTTATTTAAATACATGTTAGTTAATACTGTGAAAATGAAAAATTTATCTTATGCGTCGAAATATTCGCTAGTTCGTGAAATATTTGATTAATGGAATAGTTAAAAATTGTCAAAAAGTTTTGATATTAAAGCACGACTTCTCGAAAACTAATTGTGGGACCAGATTCCATAACTGCCAATGAATTTTTCTTGCTGAACGGCGCACAGTGCGGCAGAACAAACGATCGTGGACAAATTGATTTTCAGAAGACAATTACGATCCGAAATGCGCGTTTTCTGTTTTTTAAATGAAACCTTATAAAATTCCGCAACGAACTGTAATGGCGGATTTTTGAAATTTTTTCTCAATTAATAACAAAAATGGAAAAAAATTTGACTTTTGAAGTGTACCGGTTTAAACAAATACCTGGATTCATTCAAAAATACCTAGAAAACATAAAGCAACTATTTCAGAAAAAATATCCAATACCAACGCAAATGCTTAAAAATTTATTGAATTTGTTATAAACAAATAAGTGAATGAAAAAGGTTTCGTATCGTATTTGGTCATCCAATAAGAATGGATAATTGTTCAAACAATCTCAATTAACAAATGCACTATTTGGCTATTCTGGGACGTAAAAACTTGGTTCTTTCGACGCAATCAACTATAAATAAATAACTTCTGCTTTTAAGGACGTTTCAATGACAATAAATAATTTTCTTTGTGAACAACAATTGTTTAATCAAATTTTGATCATGATATGTATTTATAAATGAAATTTTACTTTTTTCACGGACTTAACAACCAGTTATTACGCAATGAATTCTTGCTATGAATTGCAACATTCAATGATTGTTTGAAGAAACTTAATCAAACGTGTAACAACTGAATTGTTTTAGGATAACCTTATATTTGTATCCTCCATTTTTACTTTGAGACTTAGTATTCGCAGCGTTATTCGATAAGTTTAATAAAGGAAATTAAGTTAACCTCATTTTTTACATCATGTCTTCCTTTACAGTGAACGATAAACTTGCTTTGGGTTTTGAAGAGTTTTGAAAAGCATCATTAGTGTTTTCTCCCTGATCAGTCTCCATGAATGTTTTCAAAGTTTGAACTTGATGAAAATTAGGAAACCACTCTTTGTCAGTCTGCCGAACTTCAGGATAAGTTGCAGAGTAACTCTTTCGACCATTACTCTGAGCGATCATTTTCCCTGCTCATACAACGTGTTCAAGGCTCTGCTTATTACATCTGCACATTTTTAATTGGATACAAGAAAGTCTTGTGCATTGGCTTCAAGTGGAACATAGTTCATTTCCAGGAGGGCCAAGACCAGTTACTTCAATTGTCTGAATCGTAGTGTTTATCATGTCATATGCAATTCCAACTGCTATATTCGGAGCAATTTTTTCCACCAGAACTTCGCTCAATACTTTCCTATTCTGGTTTCAAGACTTTTTTCTGTTTCGGCTTGGCAGTCTTCGAATGCTTCAAGACATATTCGTGAATGCAGGGGGGAAAAGTATAAACGACCTGGTTTGGTGCAACGCTGAGGCGCCAAGTTAAATAAATGACCTGAAGGTCCTGTTGTCTTCCTTCTTCTGCTAGTCAGTCTGACATTTCGAAAGTGAACAAAACTGAAACATTGAGCTAACTTAAGTGGGACGATAGCAAGAAGGAAATATTTTCGAGGGAACTCTATTTTTAAAATAAGCTTAAAGTCAATTTTGACAAAATCGATATCGACGGAATTAGCTCGAACCTTATGGAGGCGATTGTTGATAGCGCCATATTAGTTGATATTTTCAAAGGGAGGAAAAGCTTTTGTGGTCAACCTAAGCGTGACAAACCCTGGTTCGATATTGATTGTCATCAAGCTAAAATTTTATTACTTAGTGCATTGGGAACTGCTAGCGGGGTTAACTTTTCTGACGAGTTTAAACAGATTTATATTAACGCTGAAAAGTCGTACCAAGCTCTAATCGGCCGTAAAAACTTGAGTTTTTCAAATAGTATTGTTGCGGGCATTGAAAAAGTTAGCGATAGTAAGACTTTTTAGGAATCCGTGAATAAATTAAGGGACTGAAAGCCAAATCAAACGCTCTCGCCACAAAAGATTGGGAAAATTATATTCGCTTCACACTCCCGCTAAGACGCCTGTCTCCATCCTTATTTATGGATGATCGGCATCCGTTACTAGATAGCAGCATTACAGCAGACGAAATCATGTCGTTTATCAACAAAGCCAAACTAAATAAGGCCCCAGGGCCAGATCACATCTCAAATAACTTTTACAAAAATTTGCCAATTGAATTCTATTGTTTACGATATTTGTCTTATTTGTATCTTTAAGACAGTTTTTCTTAGTTCCAAAATAATTTCATTTTTCTCTCACAGGAGATCTTCGAGGTTAGCGTACGCTCATTGTATAAAAAATGAGAAGAATACTAAGAAGCATTCAGGTTTTTCAAATTGAATGAAATATACGAATAAAAAATACGAAATACAAGAAATATTATTCACTCTCCCTCTTGGAAGATTATAATCGAAAATAGTTAAATTGAAAAAGGTTTAAGATTTATGTCTCAGTTTTTTAATTTGATTTTTTTCGCTTCTACAGAATGAAAGCTCTCCAAATATTTCAATTTGTTGGCAAGCCAGATAACAACTAGAGTCCTGAATCAATTTTGAAAAAGCATACTTCGAATGTAGAAGGATTCTTTCAATGACAGATCACAAGCACAGAAAGAAGCTGAAGAAATAAGACCTCGAGCACTGTATATGCATTGCAGCGGACATAATTTGAATCTTTCAGTCCAAGATTCTCTAAAAAATGTTTTTTATACCTGTAACTGCATCGGAGTAACAAAAAACATGATGAATTTCATACATTATTTGGCCAAATGGCTGGCTTCTCTTGAAGAACTTCAAACCGAAGAAAACTTCTTACAACTACGGCACTTTTGTCCCACAAGGTACTCTCAAAAAGTTCTAATCACGGATATGATTTGAATTAAGGGCAATTTTTTCCTTTTGATATAATCTATGAATATATATTGAATTAAAAATAAGTTTATGTAGAAAATAACGAAATTGACGAGATTTCATTGTATCAATACAATTGTGACACTGCATAATTTGATTTATTTTTCAGATGGTGTTTGCGATTCAAGTCTTTAAAGACCCTTCATAATAAAAATAATTATGGAGCCGTTTGGGCTTTCATGGGGAACTTTGAAAATGATAGCGAAGTAGACAGCAAAATATCAGCACAGGCATCTGGGTTTGCAAAACAACTAGAAAAATTTGAAATCTACTTTCTGTTAACCGTCTTGATAGCGATTTTTGGAAGAATCGACATCCTAAACGCTAAAATTCAAAAAGCAGACCTCAGCATACGTGAATGTAATGGAGAAGTTCAAGCCGTGATAGGAACTTTAATAGAGATGCGTGAGTCGAAATTTGAAACTGGGTGGAGCGGATCAGTATCCAGATCTAAGGACCTGGGGTCGGAAGAATCAAAACTCCCTCAAAAATGCGAAATTCCTGAACGTCTAGAAAGCGATACAGGCTACGCAAGTACTTCACAAAATGACAGTTTCTCATCTCCAGAACAATATTATAGGAAAATTCACTTTCAAATTTTCGATCATATTATCACAGCAATGAATACTCGATTCAGTTCAGAAACAATTGAATCATTGAATTCCTTTGAAAAATTCGTGGTAGAAGAGGAGGAATCTACTATAAAGGTAATTACCAACTTTTATAATAATCATGTAACTAACTCGGGTATTCAGCCGTTTTGAAACCCTGACTTTGACGAGGAAACTCTTCTACTATATCAGCAAATGTTTTTTGAAATTTTGAAGCAACGGAAAGTAGTTGTCAAAAATTTAAAAGACGTAGTTATCTTCTTACAGAAGAATTCCGGAATTGGCCATCTAGTTCCTGAGTTTAGAAAACTTATAAAAATACTCCGAACAACTCCAAGTACTTCGTGCATGAGCGTGCGTTTTTTTCAGCTTTGAGACGTTCAAAATCATATCTAAGGTCAAGGATGGGTCAAAAACGCTTTAACAATGTTGCAAATCTACAATTTAATGGAGAAATCACTAAAGACCTTGATATTGACCAATTAATGGATAACGAATACAAATATTGATAAAAAATATTAAATAAAAAATTTAAACTTTTTTGATGAATGAAAATTTTGTATCCATCCCCTCCCCCCTTCGGTTAAACAAGAAACTCCATATACTGAAAAATTTGACTCCGCCGCCCCTGGCTATTTCCTTAGTCTTGTACCTCAATCGGACAAACGTGGCAGAAGATTGCAAAATCCCGACAAGGTGATCTATTTATAAACTAGGATCGTGCAATCTTTGTCCACGGTTGTCATTGTAGTGTTACACTGACCAAACTGTGTTTGTGTCCGGACAAGGCTCTAGCATTCTTCACCCATGCATGGCTTATCGAACACTTAATGTATTTCACTTTCAAGTTCAAACTTCTATCCTCGCAATGTTGACCGACGCTCATCCCATTTTATTTTTATTTCAATCAGATAGGCACTAATACTTCATTTTATTTCACTACGATAGGACAAGCGTGGGTGAAGATTGTGGGATCCCGAAAAGGTAAAATTTTTACATATTCTTAATATTTATTGATAAATAGCGTCCTGAATTACTTGAAACCTTTAAAAACATCTTTTCAAAAAGTTTATCTTTATCTAGTTGTATATTTCATTTCTTTGAAGCCTCATAGATCTTTTGCATCCTTCCACATTTAACGGAAACCTTATCGCACTCGTTTGCGCGGCTTACATCGGGCGGTTCTTCCATCACAGTTATTCGGGAACATTTCGTTCATTGAGCTGAGATGTACATATTTTCTCTGCAAAAAAAAAAGAACGCAATCTTGCCTTCCTATAAGTCAAAAGTATTGATTCTAAATTATTTTCAAAGTGTATCTTGACTGCTTTAATTTTGGAGATTTCAATTAAAGATTAAAAATTCACTTATACTTTCAGCTAAAAATGTGTCAGATGGACTTCCTGATTTCAGTAAGAGGTTGCTTTTAGGGGTTGTTCAAATATATTTTCGTGTCTGTAACAATAAATTTTCCGTACAGTTCCCGCTTTTCACGATTTTTCCGCACGTTGGACACCCTGCAGTGGATTGATCTTTCAAGATGACAATTTTTTATTCTCACTCAATCAGATTCGGAGCCAGAAGAATTCTGATGTTCTCTGATTCGTTTTTGTGTTCTAGCCGATTATTCTTCAAAATTCCGATGACGTTTCATTACGCATAGTGAAGAAAATTTTATGGTAATTCAAAGGAAGATGCGTCTAAAATGGTTTGAAGTGTCAATTTAAAAGTTACGTAAATTTTTCTTGTTTTGTTTCATTCGTTTGTTATCAGATTTCATATTATAAACAAATGAAAAATATTAGAATCATGAAATTGACGGTGAAAGATGACCAATTTTTACAGAATGAATATCCAGGAAATTTTTTAATCTGTAATTTACCAAATAAGTGTTTATAGTTCCATTAAAAATAATACTAGGAGGACATTCAAGAACGATTTTAGAAGGATATTTGAGGTATTTAAACTGAAATGTTGTTATCATGATTAATTCCTTCCAATCGAAGCGGATCATGATACTTCTTATTTATTTTGAATTCCGAAAGAGCGGATCCATTTTAAATTTGTTGAATCCCTTCTATTCTTTTTATTTTGCGAACGGAATGTAAGGAATTAAATAATTTGGAAATAAATCCTGTTTTGTACGCTGAATGAAGTGAAATGGAACTGCAAAGATTCTAAACGAACTGAAAATGTACCAAAAAATTGAGCTCAATGAGAATATCACATTTCAGTAACAGGAGCAATTGCGAACTAAGTCGCAGTCTTTATTAAAATAAAGTTGGCTAAATTGTTCAATTAAATTCAGACTTAACTCGCTGCCGGCAAACGCCACCGGCTATGAGAAAATCACAACTGTAACTGGGGAGAATGCACAAAGTCACAAGAGAAGGTCCTGGAAGGGTGTTTGGCCCATGTATTTGGGAGAACACTAGCTCTTCGGGGTTAGCCAAACGCCACCTATATAGGTTTCCAGGCACCCATCCTTGTTAATAGGATGGGTTAACGGCGAATTGGCGATATAGATGAGAGGGTTGCCAGCCCGCCCCATCTCATTTCGGCCGGCCCAACTTTGTGAAGTGTTAAAACCGGGGGTTCTCGGATGGCCCCCCATTTAATAACGACGTGCCCGCTGGCTCGTCGCTACCGACTGCAGCAGCTCTTCCGAGTCGCGATGTGGGTTTGCCATGCGATTTCGAGGGGTGCGACAAGATATGCAGGTCGAATGCTGGTCTCTTGTTACATAAGAGGTGGAAACATCCAGAGGAGGAGTTTCTCATTGACCCGATTCAAATTCAATGCGAATTTGAGGTTTGCAGTGAGGTCTTTCCTACAAGGATTAGTATGAGACAGCATGTCAGACACAGACACTCGGAGTTGATGGACGAAACCACAAACACCGAAAGAGTGAAAGAACGGTGGACTGAGGAGAAAACTAGGATGCTTGCACGGAGAGAGGCTGAATTGTTGGTGCAGCAGGAAAGGGATGGACGAAGGATCAACATTAATATCAATCTACAAGCGGTATATCCGCATAGATCCTTAGAGTTTGTCAAAGGACATAGGAGGTACGCCATGTATAAACAGATGGTGGCTCAAATGGCAGCGGAAATAAGAGAAGGAATGCTAGAGCGACAACGCATAAGACGCCAGGGAAGACGCTTTCTCATTCTGGATCCTCCCATAAAAGAAAGGGAAGAAGATGAGGACCCGTTCCAGAGGTTTTTCTGCGAATTGGAGCTACCCCCACATGACAACATGTCCTACAATATACATGAGCTGTACCAAATATGTCAAGATACGAGGACTGACACTAAGGAGACTACCTTGACTCCCAGAGAGGTAATGGAACCATTCTGGGATAATGTCTTTACACAGCGATCCGAGGCCATGCCCATCCTGAATAGTCCGAAGAAAAGTCAGGTCTTTGGACTTCAATCACCCACGAAGAGGTTATACGAGTAGGAAAGTTCCGTAAAACGGCTGCAGGGCCGGAAGGACTAATCGAGAAAGATATAAGCTTTCCTAAGGGAATGATTCTGTGTCTGTATAACCTCTTTATGTGGTGTGAGGAATTACCAGAGTGTCTGCTCGCTTCACGCACGATCTTTATTCCAAAGAAAGGGTTTGAGAACATGCCTGAAAAGTACAGGCCCATCACCATACCATCGGTAATGGTGAGAGGCTTCCATAGCATTCTTGCTGGAAGACTGGCCACTGGGTTAAATATTGACGAGAGGCAAAGATGCTTTAGGAACATGGACGGCTGCAGGGATAATACCTTCCAGCTTGACATGATCCTAAGACAACACTATCGGTCTTTGAAGCCTCTACATATTGCCTCTGTTGATATCGCGAGGGCCTTTCCCTCAGTTTCTCATCCCTGTTTACTGGAATGTATGAGATCGTTTGGTGTCCCGTCGGAATTCGTTCGATATGTTGAGGGGGTGTATAGGCGTGGGTACACGATTCTACAAGGGCAAGGATGGACCTCCGACAAGATCTACCCTAGGCCAGGTGTCAGACAGGGAGATCCTCTCTCCCCGCCCATTTTCATCCTGATGACACACAGGCTCTTAGAACGTCTGTCGCCAGATGTGGAGGTCAAAGTCAGAGAGAAACATGCTAACGCATCCGCGTATGTAGATGACCTGTACCTATACGCTGGTACACCTGCAGGTTTGCAAGACTCAATATATCGAATTAACGAATTCCTCACCAGTTGTGGACTGTCAATTAACATTGAAAAAAGCTTCACACTGGGCTTCCGACCATCTGGAAGAAATAAGAAGATGACGATTGACACCAAAAACACCTTCGAGATTGGTGGGAGGAGGTTGCGATCCATCAAAAGAGGTGACGAATGGATGGCCTTGGGGATACGTTACAATTGGGCTGGGAGAGTCCGAATTAGCCCTAAGCAAATGCTTGAGGCTAGTCTGGAGACATTAACAAAAGCGCCACTCAAACCGCAACAACGGTTATTTGCCCTGAAATGTAACGTAATCCCCAAGTTGTACCATCAACTAGCACTTGGGGATGTCCTAATCGGTTCCTCGAACAGAGCCGATTTGGTCATAAGATCGGCCATTAGAAAGTTGCTGAATTTGCCGCATGATGTCGCCAATGCTTACATCCATTTGTCAGTCCGTGATGAAGGGCTCGATGTACCGTCGCTACGATGGATGGCCCCCTTGCTGCGGTTGAACAGACTGAAAGGACTCAGGCATGAAGAGCACCTTGGCTTGATGAATCAGTTCCTCGAGAAAGAGATCGCGATTTGTGAGCATCGACTCACACA
>JAUMHM010000051.1:1706557-1722677 GCA_032362435.1 Melikaiella ostensackeni | reverse complement strand
CATTGATGAGACTTGGCAAGCTGATCTTGTTGAAATGCAACCATATGAGAGAGAAAACAGAGGATACAAGTACATCTTAACTCTAATTGACATATTTCTAAAATTTGCTTGGGCTGTTCCTGTTAAATTCAAGAAGGGCAAAGATGTATCTGGAGCCATGGAATCTGTACTTGAGAAAGAACGTGTACCAAAAAACTTACATGTTGATAGAGGCAAAGAATTTTCCAACTTGCATTTTGAAAATCTTATGAAGCGATATAAAATAAATTTTTACTCAATATTCAGTAATTTAAAAGCCTCAATTTGCGAGCGATTTAATCGTACTTTAAAAAATAAAATGTGGATGCAATTTAGCTTGCAGGGTAATTATAAGTGGTTAGATATTTTTAAGGATTTAATTCTGTCTTACAACGATACTAAGCATCGAGCTATTAGAATGAAACCAAAAGATGTTACTAAACAAAATGAGAAAAAATTGTTGCTTAATGTATACAAAAATTATAATGTGAAACAAGTAGTTTAAAAATCGAAATTTAAGGTTGGCGATAAAGTACGTATAAGTAAGTTTTAGCATGTTTTTGGGAAAGGCTACACACCAAATTGGACAACTGAAATATTTACCGTAAGCAATATTAAGAATACTGAACCAGTAACGTAAGTATATACTTAAAGATTACCAAGATAAAGCTATTGCAGGTAGTTTTTATGAACAAGAACTCGCTAAGGTGAGGCATTCTGATATTTATCCTGTTGAAAAAGTACTCAAAAAACGTGGAAATGAGCTATTTTTAAAATGGTTAGGTTTTCACAACTCTCACAATAGTTGGATAGATAAGTCTAGCTTGTAAGTCTCTTTGTATTAATACTAAGCTTTATCTCAATAAAGTTTACTATTTTCAAACATATATAAATTGTTTTTTACTTACATACCAATCCTTAAACTAATAAATGAAAAAGTCAAATTCGGTTTGAATGATTATGTTTTTGAATGTCTTATGTTGAAAACTCTAGAAGCACTAAAGTTACTCATAAGAGCAACTCCATGCCGGATTCACAAAAGTCAAACATTCATGGCACCGATTTGTTGAAAACTTCTATAAATTAAAACGGTTTCATTCAGAAATGGTACAAGTTCAATTTCTTTTCCTTCCATTCCACGTTGGGCCGGAACCACGTTTCGGCGGTCAAAAGTCCAAAAATTATCGATTTTTTTTTCAATTCATTCTATGGAGGTATTTTGAGTCACTAATTTCAAACTTGATATTTAAATTTCAATCAAGTAAACGCTATCCTACGTAAACCCAACCAAAAAATCGAACGAGGCCCGCAATCAGGCGGAAGGCGCACCTGCGCAACAGCTTTGGAAAATCAACAAGGTGTCAACACTGCAACAAGTACCCAGGAATACTACTAGATCTTCACGAAGGAGGTTCAACACCAGCTATTAAGAGTAAGCATATGTACACACATAGTAGTAGTTAAACTGGTATAAGTGTAAATCCCCTCTGCGGACTGTGGAAGGCGACGGAAATAGAATCAAAGTTAATTCTATTTCCGGTGGGGTAGAGTTTACCAGTTTACGTTGAGATAGTCCTTGCACTACAGACATCTCACCGTCAACAAAAAATTGCGGTACTTTGGTATGGCCGACTAGTTTGTAGCAACTAGCCGACGAATATCAAAGTAATAAAGCACACTACATAAAACGCGACATTGAACACTCGTCACAAACAAGATTATAAAATAAGCACACTGGCGTTCTTAAATTACTATAATAGTAGGGAAAAAGACTACGATACTGACGAAACGGACGAAACAAATCCATCTCCTAAAATGTCAGGGACACAATCCCCCAATCCTTCCCAACCTTCTTCTTTCGTAATGGATGAGGAAATGTCAAGGAGAATGTGGAACAACATGGAGACCTTGACGGCTAATCTAGTAGCGCTACGGATAGAAAACCAGAATAGAACTCTGGAAATCCAGAAAATAGCGCGGAGATTGGGTTTCAAGGGCGACATTGGAACTGAAGGTGAAGAACCCGAAATAACAGAAGACCTCGACAGCGGATCAGAAACGAAACCATCTACGTCCCAACCATCGGAAGTGAAAGTAACAGCTCAACATCCAAACGGAAGTCACTTGGGAAACGAAGAAGTGAATCAAAATACTATTAAAAATATACAATTAAAAATAACATCCCAATTTCCAAATAAAGGTCACCCGGAAAAAGAAGAGACTAATCAACACTTTGTTAACAATATAAGACCACCCAGAAGGGTAGAAGCATATCCACTTTTAACTGAAGAAGAGGAAGAAAGAGAAGCCATTGAACGTCGGAGAATGAGGAATGAACAATTAATTAGTAATAAGGAAAAATTAAAAACACTCCAATTTCAAGCCGAAGATGAGGAAAAAATCAATGCTAAGTTAGCCATCGAAACAATTAGAACGATCAATGGTCAAGATGATATTGGGGTAGAAGACTTTATTAAAAACGTCAAAAAAGCTAAGCTTAGATGCACTCAACCAAATTTACTTCTAGATTTGATTTTATCAAAAAAAAATACAAGGCGCAGCAGAAAAAGCAACGCGCTATACACCTATAAGCTCTTTTGAAGATCTTTACGACTCTTTAAGACAAAATTTGAAACAAACCGGTTCTGTGTTAGCATTAAAAAGTAAATTAGAATCCTGTAAACAAGGTCCTACAGAATCAGTCCAAAATTTTAGTCTACGGTTTAGACAACTAACCAACGAACTAAATTACGCTGTCCAGTCAAAACATGTAAATCAAACAGAAAGAAGAATAAGGTTGAGCATAGAAGAAGAAGAAAATATCAATAGATATCTCCTTAACTTAAAAAAGGAAATCGGGCTTCAAGTGAGGCTATTAAAACCCACTAGTTTAACAGAAGCTCAAAGTCACGCTACGGAAACGGAAATGTGGCTAAAGGAATCACAATCACAACCTACTCGTCAAACACCATCAATAAAATTTCAACCTCGACCAGCACAACCACCTCGACATCAAGCTAACACGACACCCACTCAACGAATACATAACCATAGTATGGCATTAAGTGAAAGAATGAAAATGAAATGTCACAAATGCGGTAATCTGGGGCATTTTGCAAATCAATGCATGTCAAAAACTGTAAATTTTCAAACAGGTCAATTTTCAAAACGACCACCGCAGGTAAGGAATATTCAAACAACGGAGGAGGAGTTGGAAAACGAAACGATGTCAACCGAGGAAATTCAGGAACAAATGAATTACGAGAACCAAGCAGAATATCAGCAGTCAGCGGAAGACTACAATCAATCAGAGGAAGAAATCGACGGGGAAATGAATACTACCTATTAGCGGATACAGGAGCATCAATAAACCTTATTAAAAAACATCAAATACCAGAAAATGTGAAACCTTTTAACTTTAAAAAGACATTTGTAATGGGAAAGAATAAACATATATCCGAGGAAGCAGTATACATACCATACTTTTCTAAAAAACACCTTTTTCACATAATAAACGACGACTTCCCACTACCCGAATCTGGTATAATAGGTTTACCATTTTTCAAAAAATTCCCAAGATACGCAATAACATCAAACTTCCTGATACTAGATGACAAAAAGCTACCGCTACATGATAATGGCAATTATATAGCACCACATACACAACAAATGTTTAGATTGCAAGTTAAGTATGAGGATAATGAAATATGGATTGAAAAAAACAGCTTAATCCCCGATGGCATTTATAGAATAAAAAACGGTGAAATCACGACACCCATAGTAAATAATTCAGAGACCTCTAAGAGAATACCAGATGACTTACATTATGAAGTAATCCAAAAAATAGAGTCTCGAGACAAAAACTACTATCAGTCAAGAGGAAATGACACTGTAAATCAATTCACAAATCAACAAGCAAATATTAGTGAAAGGATTCAAAAACTGCAAAAACTGATAAAATTAGATCACATTGAAAATGATGTCCATAAAATTAGAGAAAGTATATATAAAATACTTCTCCAGTACCAAGAAGTATTTACATTACCCGATGACCCACTTCCTTGCACAACACTTACGGAACATGAGATCACTTTGAATTCAGGTAAAATAATAAATCTGAAATCTCATAAACTCCCAGAAAAACATAGAGAATTTGCTGTGGAAGAAACCAAGAAATTATTGAAGAAAGGAATAATTAGACATTCCCAGTCACCATTCAATTCACCACTATGGGTAGTTCCAAAAAAAGGAAATAAACTTAGAATGGTCATCGATTATAGACAAATAAATAAAGATACTGACCAAGACGCCTACCCTTTACCAGTCATAGATGATATTCTCGATCAATTAGGAAAAGCCAAATTCTTTTCCGCTCTAGACATGAGTGCCGGGTTTCATCAAATTCCTATGAAAGAAAAATGCAAAAAATATACTGCATTTTCTAATTCCCAGGGACATTTTGAATATAATAGAATGCCTTTTGGACTTAAAAATGCACCGGCAACTTTTCAAAGAATGATGGATAACGCATTTAGAGGATTGATCGGGAAGGAATGCTTTGCATACATCGACGATATTGTAGTATTTGGGACAACCTTGCAAGAACATAACAGAAACCTAGTTAAAGTCCTGCAACGTATCAAAGAACTTGGTTTGAGACTAGAACCAACTAAATGCGAATATCTTAAACCTGAATTAGAGTATCTGGGTCATTTAATAACTAAAGATGGAGTTAAACCTAACCCAATGAAAATCAAAGCTATACAGGATTTTAAGAGTCCAACTACAGTGAAACAAATTCAATCATTTTTAGGACTCGCAGGATATTATAGAAAATTTATAAGGAATTTCTCATCAATAGCTGAGCGCCTTACATTATTAACAAGAAAAGATATTCCTTTTAACTGGACAACAGAATGTGAAAAAGCATTTAACAAACTCAAAGACGCTATGTGCACAGCACCTGTATTAAAATTCCCAAACTTTAAAGAACAATTTACACTTACGACAGACGCTTCGAACCAAGGATTAGGAGCCGTTTTATCCCAAAATGGACATCCATGTTTATTTATATCACGGACCTTAAACCCTGCAGAACAAAACTACAGTACATCCGAAAAAGAACTTTTGGCAATAATTTGGGCTGTTAAACGCCTAAGACAATATCTCTTAGGAAATACATTCAAAATCCAAACTGACCATAGAGCACTAGTTTGGTTGCATAATTGCAAAGACCCTAGTTCAAAATTACTAAGATGGAGAATTAAATTAGAAGAATATAAATATGAAATTCAGTACGTAAAAGGTAAAGAGAACAAAGCAGCTGACTGTTTATCAAGATTATTCCCAATTAATGAAAAGGACCTTTTAGAACAAGCCTTAGAAAAAATTGACTTCGAAGAAATTGAAAATGAACTTCCTGACCTAGAATTGTTCGATACTCCTCTAAACCGAGAATTGAATACACCAGAAATAATAACAACTAATAAACCTGTTAAAACCAGTGAGGTAAAACTGGAAGGAGAAAACAAAATTAAAATACCTCACAGAAGAATAAGGGAACCCTCACCTGAAACTTCAGACTCACCTTCGGAAATCTCAGAACCAATACTTGAAGAAAAGAAAAGGAAATCCACGGATGACGAATTATACCAAGATTTCATAGAATGGAGATTAAGTCCAGTTTCGGGTACAGTTAAAGTCAAACCCAACGCCGCAGGAAAATTATGGACTGATATTAAGAAAGAAGAAATGCCATCATTTAACGAAAAAGAATGGTTAAGAAAATTAGGTTGGATAATTGATGAAATTAAATCTCGAAAACTTATCCTAATCAGACTATCTTTTGGAGATCCCTTATTTACACCAATAGAAGAAGAAATGATACAAGAAATGATAGAGTATCTCTCTAACATTTATCGTGAATCCAGTTTCCACTTGTGTTTTTCAAACACAAGAGAACTCACAAAAGAAGAAAAAAGAAAAATAATAATAGAAGCACATTCAACACATCTAGGAGAAAAGAATTCAGTAGATAGGGCAAAGAAGTTAGGATATTGGATAGGAATGGATAATGATGTGATAAAATATGTTAAATCTTGTCCCATTTGCCAAAGTATAATACCTGATATTCCTACCAAACCTAACGAAAAAATCGCACTCGATATTTTCGGACCTTTACCAGAAACTACCCAAGGAAATAAATACATATTAAGCCTACAGGACCGATCAACACGATATACAATATTAATACCCCTGAAAAGTGAAACTACATAGTCAGTAATTATTAATTTAATTGACCACTACATCTATATATTTGGAGCCCCAAATACAATATTGACAGACCAAGGCCAAAATTTTCTATCTGAACTTATGCAACAATTTGAAGAAGTATTGAGAATTCAACACGTAAAAACAACCGCATTTCATCCCCAATCTAACGGTAACATCGAGCATATGCACTCTACGCTAAAAAACCTCATCAAAACTTCTATTGCTGAAAATAATAAAGAATGGGATGATAATCTGAAATACATTAATTTTGCAATTAATACTATGAAAAATAGTACCCTTGGTATATCACCTTTCGAAGCTACCTTCGGGAGAGAACCGAATATCCCTTCAACAATTAATCCTTCTCCAAATCTGACATACTTTGACTTAGTCAAAAAATGGAAATCCAGACATGAACAAAATTTGAGAAGAATTGAAATTGAACAGCAAAAAACTAAGAAGGCATTAGAAGAGAAAATTGTCAAGAAACATTCAGTTTATAAAGAAAAGGATTGGGTTAAATGGAAAAATAATTCAAAACAAAATAAACTGGACCCAAGCTGGAAAGGTCCCGGGGAAATATTGGAAATACTGGAAAATAATAATCTCAAAATTAGACATGATAACAAAATCTTAAGGCTACATATAGATCAATGCATGCCTTATTTTTTAGATGGAGCTGGTACTGCTACTGATAACCCTGGTAGTGACAACGAAAGCTAATTATTCAATAGAAGAGTTAAAAGGAAATGTGTACATAGAGGAAATTAATAAAGTACACTTATATAATGAAGAGTGGAGACTAATTATAGGGGTAAATTTAACAACAACTGAGGACAGAATAGAAGCAATAGATCACACCATAATGACAGCCGAACGAGCATGTGGAGCATCTTGTGCGCCTAAAGAGAAATTAAGACTAATTAAAGGGAGGTATCTTAGATTAACTTCAAAAATCTCGATTTTACATAAGCTTTTAGGGAAACAAAGACGAAAGAGAGGATTAGCAAATTTTGTTGGAGATATCTCCAAAACATTATTCGGAACCCTCTCCGAATCCGATTTAAATCAAATCAATTCTGAATTTGATAAATTGTATACCGATAACAAGAAAATAGCATCTATATTAACCAATCATACAAAAATCCTTAAACTTGTGTTGGATTCATCTTCGACAGAATATTCAAAGATAAAGAAAGAAATTGGGCAAGAATTAGGAACAGCCAATAAATTGAGCCTTACCGTAAATAACAATACAAAAGACAACTTTGTCAATACCAAATTAATCTTAATTACTCTTTTAATCGATGAATTAAATGAAGATATTGACACAGCTATAAATGCCATCAATGACGGAAAACATGGGATAGTACACCCCCAAATCCTAACACCAGAAATTTTAAAAAGTACCTTAGAAGGATTCGAACAACATCATAGGACCAGATACCACTTCGATAACAAAGAAGAAAATTATCAACACATCATTGATATAAGTTCACTCTCGGTAGCAATAATTCAAGGACTCTTCACTTACATCTTAGATATACCCGTTTTAGAGAAAGAAGAAGGATCCTTGCTGAAAATTATTCCTATTCCAGAAAAGAAAGCTAATCTTTACCTATCCATTATACCTGACCACGAATTAGTTATTAAATATAGGGATTCTTATGTTCCAACAGATAAACAGACAACTGAACATTGCAAGTCAATAGCAAATTATTTAATCTGTAAACGAAACCAACCTAATCTTAAAATATTTGAAAGTCAAACTTGTGAATCAAGTCTTTTTAGAAGATATGCCGAAATAAATTGTAATCAATCTCCATATCTACTCCATAAAGAAACTTTTATACCAATAGTCGACGGATATATTGTAATTCCGCTTAAAACAATGAATCTAGATGTAAGCTGCGACCAAAATATAACAACCATAGAAATAGTCAAACCTATAAAAATAAAAGGAAATAGTTGTAAATTATATAATAATTATGATCAATTGAGCTTACCGAAACATTTAGAAGAAAAACAAACCTACTGGATCAACGTAACCTACGACATTAAATACACTGATCAAGATCTTAGTAATTTGGAAAAGAAATTGATTCAGCTACCTAAACAAATAGATAATAACGAATTGAAACAAGCTCGATTAAGCCTCGACGATACTGAAAATACATTACAAACTATAGCTACTCATAGGCGTTTGAAAACTTGGAAAGAAAATGGATTAGAATGGTTACAATATTTAGGATACTCAGCCATAGTTATAAGCACCTTGTATTTATTGTATAAAATCGGAATCTTCAAATTTTTGTCAAATATCATTCCGAAGAAACTGTGTTTATTCTGCGTCAAAACGAAAGTATAAAACCCTACTCATATTGTAACATATACTCCCAGTACACGACCACTGATAAAAAGTACAGAAATTAAAACCCGAAAAGTAACATTTTAAAAGTTTAGGGACTAAACTTTGTCTAAAAAGGGGGTTGTTATGGTTGACCTTTCGGACTTACTCCCACTAACAAACTTGGGCTATAAATGTAGCGCGTTGGCCCAGCGCAACTCAGTTCTTTCTAATCTCGCATACTGAATTGTGTAAAACATTTTGTAATAAAACAAGTCGGGTACCATCCGGTGACTCGACTGCTTTAAAAAAAAAACTACGACTTGTCAATTTTGGCATAACAACTACATAAAAAAGAAACTAATTTTTCCATTGTTCTAACAAAAATGATTTAAACAATATGTTTAAATCTGTGAGTTACAACACAGCTGATTACGCCATTCGACTTTACGGAAAAAATTACATAAAGTCCATGTATTGAGTAATTTTTTCCTCCACCCCATTTGTTATGTAATATAAATAAATGCTGAAGAGAATGTCGCACTATGCAATTACTTCATTATACCATACTCCAATACAAATTGAGTCGACCCAAAAATTGCCCAGCACATAGACTCTATGTAATTTTTTCCGTAGAATCGAATAGCGGATCCACTTTTTCCGTAACTCACAGATTTAAACAAATTGTTCAAACAGTTTTTGTTCAAGCAATTTAAAACTCTGACTATTCTCTATGAGAAATCAACTTTTAATGAAATGCGCTCATCCCAATATTAACTTCTTTGTTATGCTCATTGGTCTGCCCATGGGCCTTTATAGTTTTAAAAATTGTTAATAACTTCATAAATTGTTTATCAATTTTCGATTTATTACAATTTTTTATTACTAAATACCTTTCCAACAATAAACCATAACGATTTTAGAACAAAATAATTTTTGTCTACAACAAACTGATACACCGAATTATTTGTTTAAATAAATTTCTTTGAAACAATAAAGTAAAATGTTGAATGAAATTTTCATATTGTCTGAATCTATCTTTGATAATTTTGATCAGCAACGAGTTTATTTAAGTAATTTGTTCAGAGATAAAAATAATATTTTTGAAATGGCTTATTTTCCCGCTGTATTCGTTTATAAATTATTGAACCCAAGAAGAAATTCTAAAATCGGCTTTAACAGTTTTCTTAGAAAATGCCTAGTTGGGCAAGCATACAAAATATGCCCCTCACGTATTAAGTTGAAATTTCTGTCACTGGTTCGTATCTGTGCGGAGAAAAATTTCTCCCAATGATAACCCTGAAAATGCATTTGTGTGGGAGTTATGGAGGGGGAAAGGAAAGTCAAAGAAGTGCTTCTTCTTGGAAACAGCCGAACCGATTTCGATGATCAAAATATGTGTTGTAGGCACTGCTGAGACTACTTTTAAATTTTTTTAATAAAAATCACAAGTAGAAAAAATTTTGAATTTTTCGAAATTTGTTTTTGAGGTTGGGTTCTAGAGTAACTACGCCCATATTCCACAGAACCATTCCTCAGAATATTCTTCATATCATGTTTTTCTGTTGCATTTTTTGAAGTGTTGCAACGATGTGAAAAAAATAAAAATTGCGTATGCAACGCTGCGCAGCGTTACGGCGCACTGCTTCCGACCCACAGTGGTACGACCATGAATTTAGTGATCATAATCCTCTACCGGGTTTTTTTGTTGACGGATTATAAAGTTTTTTTTTTATAAATGCTCAGTATTAAATGTTTAAAATCCTTGAACTCTTTGATTTTTTAATTTCATTTTGTGTGCAACAATATATAAACAAATATAGTGACAAAATTAGCATTTTAAAAGGATAAGATACATATGATAAGAATTTGATTTTTTATCTGAAAGAAAATTGCCTAAATAAACTCGCTATTAATTAAAAGTAATGCAAATATTTGTTTTGTTGAAAATTTTTGTGGTTGTAGAAAATAATTATTATGTCTTAAAATCGTTGTAATTTATTACTAGATTGGTATTGGTAGAAAAAATTCTCATAATTTAAAAATTTATAAATAACTTAGAAAGTTATAAACAATTTTGTAACTCATCAAGTCCCATAGGCAGACCAGTTGTAGTAGAAAAGTTAATGTTGGGATGAGAACGCTTCATTAAAAGACGATTTTTAATTAAAAAGAATTTAATCTTTCGATTGTTTAAACAATTTTTGTTTAATCAATTTGTTTTAAAATGTGAGACAGGAAGAAACTAAGAGCACCATTCGATTCTACGGGAAAAATTACTCAGATTCCATCTGTTAGACAATTTTTTCCTCAAACCCATTCGTTATGTAGTACAATTAAATGCGTAAGCAGCTGTCGTACGATGTAATTGTTTATTTATACTACATAACCAGCAGACTTGAGAAAAAAAATGGTCTAACACATGGACTCTATGTAATTTTCTCCGTAAAATCGAATTATGCTAGCAGTTTTTTCGTAACTCACATTTTTAAACAAATTGTTTAAACAATCGAAAGTTTAAATTTTTTTCATGCAAAATCGTCTTTTAATTAAATATTCTCATCCCAACACTAACTTTTCTACTTTGTCAATTCTGCTGTGCAAAACAAGAAACCCCGTAACTTACGTTTGGGATTTGGCACCCGAATCACAATTGTTTTCCACTTGAATATATTAGAAAAAATTTCGAATCAGGTGCCAAACCCCAAATGTAAGTTATGGATTTTCTTGTTTTGCACGGCGGAATTGGTCTGCCCATGGGACTTAATAGGTTACAAAATTGTTCATGACATTATAAGTTGTATATACATTTTTTAATTAGGACAATTTTTCGTAACTTATACCATTCTAATAATGAATTACAACGATTTTAGGACAAAATCATTTGTTTTCCACACCAACTGATGTACTGACGAATTTTTTAAAATAAATTGATCATAACAATGAACTTATACATTCAATAAACTAATAGCACCATTCGATTCTACGGTAAAAGTTACGTACAGTCTATGTATTAGAGAATTTTATTATCAACCCTGTTTGTTATGTAATATAAATAAACAATTGCATCATACGACTCCCGCTTACGTATTTAATTATACTATATACCAAAAGGTTTGAGGGAGAGATTGTCTTACACATGGACTTCATGTAATTTTACTGTAGAATCGAATGACGCTATTAGTTTTTCCGTAACTCACATTTTAAAACAAACTGCTCGAACGAAAATTGTTTAAACAATCGAAAGTTCAAATTTCTTCATGAAAAATCGTCTTCAAATGAAATGTTCTCATACCAACATCAACTTTTCTACTACGTGAATTGGTCTGCCCATTGGACCTAATAAATTACAAAATTGTTTCTAACTTTATCAGTTATTTATAAATTTTCAAATTATGACAATTTTTCGTTGCTAATACAATTCTAATAATAAATTACAATTATTTTGACATTACATCTTGATATTGCAAATTTTGTCATTATATTTTTTTATATATTGTCGCACACAAAATTAAATGAAAGAATTGAAGAGTTCGATGATCTTAAATATTCAATGCTGAGCATTTCTAATGCTGCGCAGTGTTGCATACGCGATTTTTATTTTTTTCACATTGTTACGCCACTTAAAGAAATGCAACAAAAATATATGTTATAAAAGATATTCTAAGAAATGTTTCTGTAAGAAATGGGTGTGGTCACTCTAGAACTTGACCTTAAAATTTTTTTTTTTTAATTAAAAATTTTTTTACCTGTAATTTTTGTCCAAAATTCTTAAAAAATTTTTTGAGAGATAGTTTCATTAGTGTCTATAACATATATCTTGTTCATCCAAATCGGTTAAGCCGTTTTCAAGAAAACACTTTTTTGATTTTTCTTTCCCTCTCCATAACTCTCACAATAATGCACTGTGCCATATACTTTTATTAAGTTTTAAAATAATTTTGTATTGCCCTTATGCAAAAATATTAAAGGATATTCAGTATAGGTCTATGATGAAATTGCCTATCATTTTTACGCGATTTTGCAGAAAGTAGAAAAACTGTAAATAAATTATTTATTTTTGACCACTCATATGAAAATACATCAAAGTTGTGATATGAGGATTAATCACATTTAAAAGAGCTCTCTTTAACAAAGCTATAATGAAAACTAATTACTATCAGTATATTTTTTATGAATTATACTATTTAAAGAATAATAAAAATATATGACAAATTCATTAGTGACGACGTAGGAAAAAAATGGAAAAAGGGGATGGTTTTTTAGGGTGATTGAATAATGGTATTAAGAAAGTAAAAATTACAAGTTCATGAATTTGAATTTGAAACTCTACAATTTAGGACATTTAAATACAGCTATTGTTTTCCGACAAAAGTTAACATCAGATTTATTCATTCAGATTTTTAGTTTTCATTGTTTTTGTGAATATAAAATATGATTATTTCCGAACAGTAAAATTTGGAAAGATTTAAAAATGAAACCAAACCAATTTTAACGTGTCGATACATGCTTTAAATTCAAAGTTGTTCAATATTAAACGATTTAAGTTTGAAATAATTTAATATTGAAAGTTTCAAGCTGAAAGTTGATCAACAAGTAAGATTAAAAATGTTATATTTTACACCTTTGAAAGATTAAAAAAGGGAAAAGGCATACAGCTTTTCGGAGCAGGACATCGCTAGACAACTAGTTGTTGGACAACTAGTCACCAGGACGCGTAGTATTTGGCTTCCATGATAAATATATGTTTCAACGTTGCATCAAAATGCATAATTTTATCATTTTCACATAGTAGCGCACAATTTTACATTTTTTGCGAAATATAAGTAAAAGTTGAAGAGAATGTCTTCTTCTATATTTGGATGTAAAAATTTGTCAGCAAATATAAGACATAAAGTTTTTAACTCATTTTGGATATTTTTTAAAAATCAAATTATACAAACATCATACTTTGAACTCCACGCAGTTTTTTCACTTACGTTTTACCTAGGGTTTTAAGGGACCTTGTTCCATGTTTAGAAATTTGAAATACGTGTACTATAAGGCGAAAGTAAATTGCGCTAATTACCGAATCATTTGAGTGAAGCAAAAAAAGCTGTGGTTTGGCATTCATAAGAAGTATAACAAAAATGGTTTAAATTATTAAAATGGTTAATTCTTGCTTCAGAACTTAAATATAATGATATCAAGTTGCCAATTACTCTTGAGGGTATTCCGAAATTTGAAAGAATAAGTGATTCAAGTATAAATGTATATGGATTAAAGTTTGATGAATATAGCAAGAAGCAGGAAATCATACCTGTTGATATAAGCCATGAAAAATTTGAAAAACCTATTATCCACCTTCTTATGATTGAAAATACTAAATTTGATTCAGGCACAGAAGTGTATCACTTTTCTTTAATCAAAAATCTATCTCGACTAGTAAAGACACAAGTTACACAATCATGCGGCACTTACTTTTGTGATAGGTGTTTGTGTCACTTCAAATTTGGAAAATCTCTTGAAAAACATAAAGTTTCTTGTTAAAGTCTAAATAATTGCACACTAATACTTCCCTCAGGAGAAGATAACATTTCAAAGTTCAAAAATTATAAATATAAAGAGACGGTTCAATTTGCCGTATATGCTGATATAGAGTGTTTATTAGAGTCAGTTACCAACAATCGAGGAAATGCTTATCAATAACATGTACGTACAAATGTTGCTTATTACACAAAATGCAGTTTTGATGATTTACAATCTGAACCACAAGTTTATCGTGAAAAAGACGGAATCACGTGGTTTGTCAATGAGTTAAAAAGCTTAGCTGAGAAAGTAGATTCTTGTTCAGAACATCCTGTACCAATGGAACCCTCAACATTAAAGCAAGAGCATGATTTTCAAAACTCAAAAGTATGTCATATTTGTTAAAGAGATTTCAATAAAGATAATGTAAAACATCGCGATCACTGTCATTTCACGGGGAAATATCGTGGTTCTGCTCATGACAGCTGTAACATAAATTACCAAGACTCACATATAATTCCCATAGTGCTTCATAATTTATCAGGCTACGACTCTCATTTTTCATCAAGGAATTGGCAACAAGCTTTGAAGGTCATATCTCAGTATTACCTAATAATAAAGGAAAATATATATTCTTCACAAAAAATGTGCAAAATACAAAAGTTAAACTTTGATTCATTGACTCTTTTCGATTTATGCCAAGTAGCCTTTCCAGAAAAGCTTCAAATCTGAGCAATGATGAAAAATTAATAACAAGAAAATATTCCAAATATGATGAAGAATTTGAATTACTAACAAGAAAAGGCGTATTTTCATATGATTATGTTGATAACTGGCAAAAATGAGATGAATATTATCTACCAGTGATGGAAGCATTTTTTGAAGCGATGGCTAAGCAACGTACATAGGACTGTCGCCAGGGAGGCTTTGTATATAATATCAGGACTTAGACTAAACATATGACAAATCCAGCCTGGAGGTCCCGATGCGTGATATACCATAGCCTCAGTGTGATGTAGTACTGAGTCGAGAGCACTACTCTAACTGAAATGTTATTCGGACATTCTTTTTATGTGAATATATAAATATCTTTATATCAAGACCAAGTTGGATTTTATATTTTATTTACTACACCAGCAAAGGAGGAATTTGATTCGAAATTAAATGATGAGGGTATTTCAGATGAAGATTATAATAATGTTTGCAAGGTTTGGGAAAAATTTAATTTAAAAACGTTAGGTGAATATTCAGATTTATACTTAAAAAATGATGTTATTCTCAAAAGAAATGAACACCTAAATAATGCATAATGCATTATGATTTATTCTTCACAACAGGACTGCTGGACCATTTTTAGATAATACATTTAATTGAAAAATTCCTGTCTTTATTTGATGTGCAAAAGCCGCAGTTGTTCAAGTGTAATTTGATATTGGTAGGTATTTATGACATTTCGTTTTGTCTGTCAATTTCATTTACTGCTTTCTGTCTGAATAATGACGACTAATTTAATTAGAAAGCATATATTTTTTCAATGCGCATATAATTCATGAAAAACATTCTTCTGCAGTCTAGAATTGTAAGAGAAAGAGAAGAAGGAAAATATATGAACAGATACGGCAAGCAAATGAGTCATGAAAGTAAAACGTATTTTTCGTGAACAGATTCAAGGTTATTTATTATTCATGTTGGAACCTATGTGAGAAAGATAAAAAAAGCGAACGAACATTATATTCCTAGTAGATTAGTATATATAGCGAGACGTGATCTAGTTTACTATATCCAAATGCTATGTTGCCGAAACACTCTATGGTTTTGTTTATAAATTCCGATATGGGGCCCGCTTATGGGTCGCTTAAGAGCGTATGCTCTGGACCACACGTATCGTGTTAGTTGGTCTCGTGCCTTGGTGGAATAAAGATCACTAAATAAAGATCTGTTTTAAACCGTATTATATGTGAAGTTATTTTATTA
>JAUMHM010000051.1:1680171-1699002 GCA_032362435.1 Melikaiella ostensackeni | reverse complement strand
AAAATTGAAAAATTTATATTTTCGGAAATAAAATTTTTTGAGCGAAATCTTCAAATAGGCGTCGATTTATTTTGCTCAAATATTCAGGAAAAAAATTTTTAGCCAATTTAAAAATGTCAAATTTTTTTTTTCTCGAAATCTGTACGATTTGTAAAAGAATGACCCATATACGTCAGCTCCTAGGAGGAGTTCTATGCGATCTTGAGCGAAAGGATTGGGATCAGATGAAGGTAAGTTGTTCACATGTGGCCATAAGTCGAGATGACATTTTTCAAGTTTTGAAGGTTGGTGTCTTGGAACATCCTGGCACACAAGTGCCTCCGTGATCACGTGATCTTGTAAATCGAATGAAGATTCGACTTTAATCGCGACTTCTGAAGTTGAAGTCGTAACATAGTTTCCGCCTACGACTTCTAAAGTTAGGGAAACTTTACTTCATGGCAATCTGTGATGTTTAAGGTATTATTAGCATATAGAATATAGGAAAATATAAATTCATCAAAGTGCTTTCTTATGTTCTGTGCAATTAGAAAGAAGCTGACTATTCCAAAGTTGAGATAATTGAAATTTAAATTAGCACCTTATGCACGTTAGCCTTATCGCGGGGTATTAAAAATGCCACACAGTTTACTTGCTTTAGTGGTTAAATTTTTCTCACGATTTTCTTTCAGAAAGGGAAAACATAGAAGGGCAGAACACAGAGATTCTGTGAAAATTTCGGAATTTCTTACCATTTTATCTTTCGTGACTCACCAGAAAACTCCTACGCCTTACGAGCTTGCTTGTCCAGGTTTCTTACAAATATGCGAACAAGTGTAAGATCCTACTAATCGTTTGGACATTCTAGATTTTTTAGAGTATCAATTGCTGACTGAACTGCACTGTATAAAATGCGAAGATCTTTACCCGACTCTTGAGTCGTATTGGAATATCTAATAATTTATCTAATATTGAAACACGGAAACACGGCCAGTCTACATATGAGCAAGAAGCACTCGGAATTTCAATTTTCGGAAGTTTAACATCCTGTGAAATGCCTGACTGATTCATTACTCGTACATTGCCTTGATTGTTCGAAGAATCATTGTTGACTGTAAGATTATGAGCCTATAATACTCCTAGGAGTATTATAGGCTCATGATCGCACTCTGCACATGCGCATTCGCTGTTGCCGTCTACGATTATGGCCGCATCAATCTAACCTCAAATAACAGACGTGATGAACTTGTAAATCATACCTGTTACATAAAATATCTTCTTTATTTGTTTACAGTCTATACTTTTTACGGGCTCAAGAGTTTTCACAGATCCATTACATATTTTCTTATCTACAATCCTTATAAAATATCTTACCAACTATTTTTACGATATCATCTTGATTATAATTTTTAATCCTTTAAGCTTCTCTTTATTCTCCTTCTTTAGGAGTCATTTTTTGGCTTTTCCCTGCCCTGCGCAATCAGCTCTCTCTCTCTCAACTTTTCTAGCTTCTTCATCCATTCCTGACCCTGACCATTCCCATTCAAAATCCACTTTATTCTCTCTTCTATACTCACCCCTTCCCCTTCGTTACCTGAAAATCTCTCTAATGCATGCGACCATGATTCCTGCTCATACCTACTTACTCTACACAGATTATCCTCTTCATTCATCCAATACCTACATTCTGAATCTCACCACTCTCTTCCATTTGCTCTTCTTTTTAATCTTTTTTAAGTATTCCGGCTCCCCCTCACTCTTTACCATCCTATACCAGCTGTCGTACCTTGACTCCGAGATTTTTTCCTATCTTTCTCTCCTTGTCTTGCCCTCATCCTTTTCCTCTATTCCCTGCCATTCTCCACCGCTAGCATGCATACCACATTCAAACCTCATTTCGCATCCCTCTTGCTCCCATTTCAAACGTCCCACATCACCTCTACTCTCTCTGCCTATAACGTATGCTAGTGAATACATTCTGCCTGTTCCCAATATTGTCCTCCCCTTTCCTTTCCTCTCCATCTTCTTCTCCAAGTCTGTTAATAGGACGCTAAACAGAAGTGGGATCAACGGGCACTCTTGCCTAAGTCCCTTTCCTGACCAGAATTCCTCCTCTTCCTTTTTTGCTATCTTCACCCTTATCTCAGTCTCCACGAAAATCACTTCTATCCACTCTATCAAACCTTCATCTACTCGTCTTTCATTCATAGCCTTCCATATCATCTTCCTCCTCCCGCGTCAATTTTATAGCCCATTGACATGAGTGTGATACCTCTACCCTTTTTTCCTCTTCTTTCTTAAACAACGGTACTACCAGCCCTATCTTTCATTCCTCCGGCCATCCTTCACCTCTCGAGACGTTATTGCAAATCCTCCACATCTCTCCTTTTACCCCTTCTCCACCATAGCTCAGTGCTTCGTTTTCTGCGCCATACTCACCTGTTGCTTTGATCCTTTTCAGCCTTGCGATTGCCTCATTCACCTCCTCCTTACTAATATCGTTTCCGCTGTCTTCGGCCCATGCCACCGTCCTTCTTCCTTTACCATTTACCCTATTTTCCACGCCCACTAACAGTCTGTTGAAATATTCCGTCCATACCGATTTCATCAATTATGCCCTTTCTTCCACCTCTTTCTCTATTTACCATATTCCATTCCCTCCCTTCATTTACCGCATTGTCGACCTCTTCCATGTATCTTCCCTTCTCCCTCTGTCTTTTTCCACTCAACATTCTCTCGTGATTTTTTTTCTCCTGTTGAATTTCCTTTTCTCCATTTCCCCTTCCTCTATTTTCTTACACTTTCTTCCATCCTGTCTTTATTTTCACTGCACTTGTCGTATCACCAGTCTCTTCTGTCCGCTCTCCATCTTCTTTCGGTCTCATCTCCCTCACCTCATTAATCACTCTTTCAATTTTTTCTAGCAGCGTGTTTCGTGTTCCTTCCTCTTCCATACTCCCCACCTCCTCATTTTCCATTTTTCCTCTATATTCCCTCAACTTATCTTTTCCCCCAAACTGCCCATTTTCCTTTTTCTTTCGCCCATTCCTTCCTTCTTCCCCCTACTGCGTTTTGGACCTCCACGTCTTAATGTCGCTAACACCGAAAAGTTCTCGGAGCCTATCTCGTTGCCCACTTCCATTCTAACCAACAGCTTCCTTATTCTTTCTCCTGCCAGAATCTAATCTATTACGGTGTCCCCTTACCTGTGAACGTCATTTCCCCTTCTTCATCTCCCTTGGTATTGCCGTTACAAATAAACCACTCTCCCTCTCCCAACAAGTCTAGAAGTCTCCTGGCCTCCCGATCCGTTTCCCTGTGTTTTGAGTTTCTTACGAAGACCTCGTTTTCTTCGTCTCACATCTCTCTCCGTTGTTCCCCCGTCCATGCATCCAGGTCCTCCCCCAATCAGCACCAATCCCTTCTCTTTTTCCTCTATCCAATTTTTTATCAATTCCCAGCCTTCATCTTCTCCTCTACCCTGTACACGCATTCAACCGCCACAACCACTTTTTCTACTCTTATTCTTTTCACAGTTTTTCTATTCTTTCCTTTTCCTCCGTAACCTTGCCCATTTCTTCCTCCACCATTATTTTCTTTCTTACCTCTGACACCATGCCACCCATACCTCTCCTTTTAGTAAAGTTCTTTCCATACTTTTCCACTCCTCATCCACCCACGTTTTGCTCATCATTACCAAATCCCGCTTTTGCAATTTACCCCAGAATACTTTTTCCTTGTTATTCAACCCCGACGCATTCCAAAATGCTACCTTCATGTCTTTCTTTTTGCATTTTTCTCCTTTCTTCCTTACATTCAATTTCTCTTGTCATTCACAAACCCCAACGTAATGCCTGTATTCTTATTACCCTCCCCTTTTTCCCTTCCATTCACTTCTCGTTTCTTGCCCACCTTCAGGTCTTCTACTCCATCGTCCCAGATCCAAACCTTTCTGTTTACCCATATCCTATCTCTCCCAATCCTTACCCTACCTCTTCTAATCTTCTCAACCCATGCCTTCCGCTCGATTATCTACTATTTTTCCTCTCTAGCCACATTAAATCTTCTTCGAATTTTTTATTTCTTCCTTTCAGCAACTTCCTGCTTTCTATAACTTCATACCTCTCCTCCTCACTCCCTATTTTCACTAAAAACGTACATTCCTTTCCTTCCTCCTTCTCTCCTAGTCTCTTTATGCTTTTTACTGTGACTTGTGCCCCAATGTCTCTTATCAGGTTCTTAATCTCTTCCTCTCCATTTTTGATATACACTTTCATGCCATTTATTATTATATTCTTTTCCCTCGTCGCCCTATCTCCCCCATCCATTCTTCTTTCAACCTTCTTCAGTCTCAAACGCAACCTTTCAGTCTCCTCATGCAGGTTGCCTCACATTCTTTCGTTTCTCCGGTACCCCCTTTCTCTTTTACCTCACGTTCATTCCTTATTTCCAGTTTTCTCACTCTCTCCTCTAACGCTTTCACTTTTCTTTCCTTCCCCTTCATTCTACCTCTGTCTGTTCTCTATGTTTTCCAATTTACTCCAAACCTTCTCTTTCTCCCCTTTGCATAATTCATCCTGTTCTTTCCATTTCCCTCTAACTTTTGTTATCTCCTCCTTTAGCTCCCCCCTTGCCTCTTCGTATCATCCTGTCTTCCCAAATCTCAATAAGTGAGCTGGAGAGAAGTCATTAAAACATAGGTGATTTTAGTTGAATACGATATCACTATATTTAAAAAATTCAAATGAATGTAAACTGTCTTGAATAAAATTGATAACATTAAAGAATTTCAAATAATGAAGAAATTTTCTCGCTACGCTTTAAAAAATGATTTTAAAACTGACGTTGCCATCGATGCATCGAGGGCTCGCCTATCGGAGGATTTTTGTGTCGCTGAGGTTAACAACATTTTTGTCAGTCGTATTGGAGCAACGATTTGCTGACATTGATTTGAGTTTTAGTTTCGTAATAAAATAAATGATGAAATGAAAGCGCCTGAACAGTGGTCATGTACATTAAAAATCTTATCAGATAGATATGTTCTTAATTTTCAATTGGAATATACGATATGCTTGCTGAAATACTTACTTGACATTTTGCATGAGAATTAAGCAATGTGGAAATTGGGGCCCTTCACAAAAATAGTATACATATTATGCTACAAGTGCGGAAAGTAGGCAGCTCCACATGAGTGTGAAGTTTGCTGTACGAGCCAGAGGCGAATCGAATGGGAGTTGTAGATGATCATATAGTTCTGAACTTTCAAATGTACGATGAAAACATTTTTTTATAAAGCGAAATTTTTTGCTGTAATTGTTTGCGATGACTTAGAAATACATTTCATGCAAAAATATCCCAAACTTTTTAATATTGGGAATAAGGAACCACCCCTAGCATGATTTCTGTAAATGAAGCAGCAAAGTTAACTACAAAGTTGACAAATTCAACAAAATAAAAAATCTAACTATTGAAAGTCAACACCTGATGAAATTTTTCGACAGCCAGAAGCCCCGTTCGAACACCTAAAAGTCACTCATAATTAATGGGTTAATATATTTTTTTAAACAACTAAGTAAGCAGGAAGTTAATAATTTTTCGGTAATTTTATAGTCTAGAAAATTCATAAAAATATTCTCCTGAAGAACGATGGTAATTTGAAGCCCCGCTGTAACACGTATGTTAAACCCACCACTAGTGATAAACGATTTTTCAAAATTCGGAAAATCGACAAAAACACCTAGAAGCTAATACTTTTTTAATAATTTTATATCTTGAGAAATTCTCCTTATTGCTCCTCCGAATAATGGTGATGGTAAGAAACCCTGCTGAAACTCTTAAAACCTACCCCTAATTAATATGTTTAAGAAAGAAAAATAAAAAACGATCGAGGAAGCAGGAAGTTTATAATTTTTTGGTTATTTGATAGCCTAGGAAGTACCCAAAAATAATTCTCCGAATAATGATGTTGGTGGAAAATCCCGCTGTAACCCACCCCTAGTGATACACGATTTTTAAAAATTCGGAAGATCGACAAAAGCACCCAGAAGTTAATACATACTTGGTAGTTTTATATCTTGGAAAATTTTTCTTATTGCTTCCCTGAAGAATGGTGGTAGTAAGATGCCCGGCTGAAACCTTTCAAACTCACCTCTAATTATTTACTTTAATAAAAGTAAGAAACGGCCAAGTAAGCAGGAAGATAATAATTTTACGGCAATTTCATAGCCTGAAAAATTAATAAAAATAATCCCCCGAAGAATGATGGCAGTGAAAAACTCCACTGTAAAACCTAAAAACACCCCTAGTGATAAACGATTTTTCAAAATTCGGAAAATCGACAAGAACACCCAGAATTTCATACTTTCTTGATGATTTTATATCTTGAAAAATTCTCCCTATTGCTTCCCCAAAAAATGTTGATAGTAAGGATCCCTGCTCGAACCCTCAAAATCTACCCCTAGTGATAAACGATTTTTCAAAATTCGGAAAATCGACAAAAACACCCAGAAGTTAATACTTTCTTGGTAATTTTGTATCTTGGAACATTCCCCTTATTGCTCCCCCGAAGAATTTCAGTAGTAAGAAATCCCGCTCGAACATCTAAAACCTACTCCCAGTGATAATCAATTTTTCAAAATTCGGAAAGTCGACAAAAACATGCAGGAGTTAATACTTTCTTCGTAATTACATAGCTTGAAAAACTCTCATTGCTCCCTTGAACAATGGTGGTGGTGATAAACTTCGCTCAAACCCTAACCCACCCTACTTAATAAGATTGAAAAATTGAAAAAACGACCAAGCAAGCAGGAAATTAATAATATTACGGTTATTTTATAGCACAAAAAATGCATAAAAATAGTCTTCTGAAGAATGATGGTGGTAAGGAACCCTGCTGTAATTCCTATCTCCTATACCCCTGATTGATGAATTTCAAAAAGTCAACAAAACGACTAATTAGGCAGGAAGTTAATAATTTTGCGGTGTTTTTATAGCCTAGAAATTTCATAAAAATTCTAGCTTAGGAAATAATTGTAAACTCATTAACTTCCTGCTTACTTGGTAGTTTTTCACCCTCAAAATTAAAAAGTTGGGGATATTTTTGCGCGGAATGTATTTTCAGGTTGTGGGAAACCATAATAGGAAAAAATTTCGTTTTATAAAAAACTTTATCATCGTTCATTTGAACGTTCAGAACTTCATGGTCATAGTTGTAGGCGGGTCATTAGTACTTTCTGCACCTGCTGCTCACGATATTTTTCGTAACACATACAGGGAATTTTCGACTCGAGAAACAATGCAAACAAACTTTCCGGAAATTTGGAAATTTACAGTGAAATTACTATAAATTACTGAAGTTTTCCGGAAATGTTTGAAAATTTTCAAATAACAGAAATCACGAGAAATTTCTGGTGATTTTATAAATTGCCAAAGATTTCCGAAAATTCAAGGTATCCAAAGATTTGCAGAAGAAATCCAGAAATTTCCGGAAAAGGGTATCCAAAAATTTCTACAATTTTTGGTAATTTATGATAATGTATCAGTAATTCATGGTAACTTATCACTTCGAGTTGGTCCAATCACTATTTACTACTCACAATCAGTCTGTCACGTGTTAACTCATAATGCCAAAAGTAAGGTTATGATTCCAGCAATCCTTGAAAGTAATTTTGAACCGAAATGCGCAAGCGCTACAGCTAGAAAAAGTGATCTTGCTCAAAGTGCGCAAGCAGAGCAACTAATAAGGAGCGCAAGAGCAGCAGCTAGAACAAATCTTTTTATAATTGCTCTTAAAAACGGTTTCACACGGAGTAAACGTTTGGGGGAACTTTTACCATGTTAGTACATATGAGTATGGCGGAATGAGTGACAAATAAGTTACGACGTACCTTACGTTGGTAAGTTATTTATTAAGCGAGAATAAGGTATGTTAATGCAGAAAAGGAAGAAGAGTTACTTCAAAATATTGTAAATGCAGAGTAGCTAGAGCGAACTTGAGACTACCAAATAGAAAGGATAGAAATCTACACAATTGAGCAGATTTTTACCTACTCGACGGTAACGGTTTCTTCGAGCATAAGGTATTATGGTCGAAGTGCGCATTTTTCTATAGATTTTTATGAAAAAAATCATATGAATTCTAGAAAGCAAACGAAGAATATTTGCTCAAACAAAAATTTTCTTTTACTGCACAGTTTTTTCTAAAAAAATTCGTAAAGTTTACATTGAGTATATGGTATGGAGTGGTTTTTATTTAATTGCACAACTTCCACTCTCTGGATCTACATGAAATTTTTTTCACCCGTAGAATAAGCGTCAATTAGTGAGTAGCGTTTTTGAACACAAAATTTCACGGCACAGCAATTATAAAAAATTGATTAACAAAAGTGTTGTTTTATCAAATGCGCACACATGGCAACGATGTAAATTCTAGTAACTCGACGTGTGCGCACTGCGTGCATTACGGGATCGCGAGCAGACATACTGACACTGACTTTCACTGAATTAGGTTAGGTCTCTAGGAATATTTCCTGGAGACTTTAATCGAAACTTCCTCGGATAAAAAGAAATAGAACGCACCACAGCGTTGCCACAATTCAAAAAATTGGGGATATCTTGAACTTAACAGCTATGGTTTTGGTTTGCGCCGAAATTCAGCGTGATCATAATACCTTTATTAATTTCAAAATTCAGATATCTTTTAGAATTACTTGGCAAACTTTGATTTCACGAAATATGTTGAGTATACTGATAACTTTTTACTTGGCGGAATTTTTCGCATCGCACATGTCTTTGGTGATACACTGAAAGTCCCTAATGAGTCAGTCCGCAATGTGTGATTCCGAGAATTACGTTCGAGGATCAGGGGTCCAAGGTGTACAGAGAGCGGTACTCTAAAGCCAGCAAACTCGTACAACACCGTACTAACAAAGCGGGCAGTATCCCAAGCGCATAATTTCGTCAGTTCGCACGATCCGCACTTCGCTTCACTCGCTTTCAGTGTTTAGGTTATGTGTTACAAAAATGTCGCAGGAAAACAAGAAGCAGCGTTTATCTTTCAAAACGAACATTTAAAGAAATTTGATAAATATTTTTTACTGTAAACGAAAATCACATAGAAATGGCATAATGAGCAAACAGCCTCAATGTGAGGGCTCATAACATGTTTTAACGCAGCTAAGCATTAATCTGATAACTCAACATTTGATAATAAACATACTGACTATTACAGGTTCCTCCCCTAAGGGCTGTAGCTCCTTGTAGTTGGTGGAGAGGCTTAAGCGTGGGGCCAGGGAGCCAAACGGCCCTCGGCCTGCATGAATATGGATCCGAATGGTAGGATCCCTATAAACGGGCTCTTCTGGGTGAAAGTCGGATCCCTATAAACGGGCTCTCCCGGACCGATCCTAGTTTGCGATAGAGGTGGGAATGGCCTGCGGCTCGTATTGCGACTAAGAAACAGCCCTCCGTTGGTGTGGTGGCCTATGAACGGATATTCATTTAGTGTTTCACGCAACGTAGCCACCCCCCTAAGCCAGGTGTGTTGAGTGACCTTGCCCCTGGCACTTTGGCACCCAGGAGTACGACAGTGTCTTAACGGCCTCTTGGGAACACTGAACAACCTCCCGTAGTATTCAGTCTTACCCTTGCATGCGGGGTTCTGCAAAGGCGGATCATTTATTTCCCTAGCTTCTCGCGAGACTTGAGATGGAGTCTTAAAAAAAAATTTAGAGGTCCCCCCAAAAAAGGAAAGGTATCAACGGTTCTTTGAAAAAAAATTGAGGAGAAAAGCGCAGCAGGCTTGAAGTGCGACGATGGTGGTGCCGGCAACGAGCCATCCGGACTCAATGCTCACTGCGAAGCAGTTCGAGCTCTTCAGGAAGGCCACTTGGAGGGCGCTCGAAAGTGTCCCCAAATCAATGGTCAAAATTTGAGAACTCCTTCCGTAGGAGGGGGGGGGGTCTTCATATTTGTCGCAGCCGACCCAGCAGCTAAAGCTTGGCTGTAGAGAGTACAGTGGTCGAACAAGGCCCTGAGAAGATGCAGAGCTTAAAGTGGGTAGAGTTGAGTTACTCCAAAGGATGTTGAGGGCTACGGCGTGAATCCCAGGTAAACTGGAAGATCCATCTGTGGTCCTTCGGCGCCTGAAGGGATTCAACCCCCCACAAAAGACATCGACCTGGCGCAACGGAAGGACTTAAACAACTCCTAGTTGTGCAGGTTCCTGAGCCCCAGGCGACAGCTCTTGCGGTCCTTAACAACAGGCCCTTCTATCACCTTGGCCAGGTCAACTTTAGGGTCGCCGGTCAGGGACAAGAGGAGCCCATTGGAACGGAGAAAGATCGTGGATAGACGTAAATGGCTACTCCTGGTCTAATCATTACCCAAATTAACCACCACGAGTACACTGAGCCTGGGAGGGCAACAACTGAGAATCACTGAACGAGCTAAATACCTAGAAGTCATCCTGGATAAGAAGCTGTTATGGAACGAAGAAAATATGCATCTAGAAAATAAGTGCACCTGGAAAATAAGTGCAAAAAGCTCTCAGCGACCCTTTGGCTTTATAGGAGAACCACAGGGAAAAACTAGGGCCTGGAACCGGAGACATTGATGTGGATCTATACAGCGAACCTGCGACCCAGGCTAACCTTTGCGGCGGTGTTCTGGTGGAGCAGGGTCGAACTGTCTCAGCCATAACTGAGAAGGCAGCCTGAAGAATATATACGAATCCCGATGGGGTCCTACGTCAGTCCTACAAACTGAAATCATGGCCAGGCTCCAGTGTGCCTATAAGGCATAGGAGTATGGTAATAGAAGAAATATTCGCATTTGCTCAGAGAGCAGGGCTGCGATGATGGCTCTGAATGGAACAACGACTATGTCGCTACTAGTATGGAAGTGTTTTAAGGCACTGAACAATTTAGCGACGGAAAACCAAGTGACTCTACTTTGGATCCCTGGACACAGTGGCATTAAAGGCAATGAGACCTCGGTCAGGCTAGCAAAACTAGCAGAAGAGAAGACTTTACTGGTCTTGAACTGGTCTTGAACTAGTCTCAGGTATTTCCAGTAGGTTGGTCACTGAAGAAATCAACAGTTGGCTGACCAAGGAACATCAGAAGAAGTGGAATAAAGCCACTGGCTACAGACAGGCTAAAACACTCATGGGTTTGAAATTTAACTTTAAACGAGCTGCGGAAATACACAAACTCGGTAGGAACAAAGTCAAGGTCGTAACACAAGTGTTCATAGGGTAAGACAACCTCGGCCATCACAGACACAAGATTGGGCTCACAGATAGCCCTCTATGTCGCCTGTGCGGAAAGGGTGATGAAACATCTATTCATATCCTTTATCACTGCCCCGCAATTGCTGGGAAGCGTTTAGCACTCACGGGCAGTTACTGCATCCGTGAGTCAGATATATCTGCCAAAGGCATGGCTGCGGTCCTCTCCGTATGGAGAGGGCTTCGGGATCACGCATAGGTTTACACGGGAACGCAACGGGATTACCCAAGCGTCAGGGGTTCTTTCGATCTCAACCCTAATAATAATAATTAAAGGTTGACTCAACTACTAAAAACTCGAATTTTGGGCATAAAAAGTGGAACATCTCTATAAATAATTAATGAATCAATATTTCCTGAAGAGTTCTCCAGAAGCTTTATCTAGTCAAATTATCCTGAAATTTTCAGACGAATCGGTTGAATATTGTAGGCTACATGTCGACTGAAATTCTAAAAATAAAACATTTATTTCCGGTTTCACCGACTTAGCTATTAGCGGTTTTGGACTGTACACTGTATATTATTTTGGAAGAGACAATTTTCCATAAGAGTTGCGTCTGAGACGCCGTCAAGTGTAGTTCGTTCGCTCTGTGATCTGTGTTTCTCAAGGCTAAAACTGCACTTGCTGTTCTAAAGTGCAGTGCCTCTTGACTTTTCCTTTCTTATTATTCTGACCCTTTATTACCTTATACTGAGCGCAGGTAGGTGGTTTACTTTATAACAGAGGCCAAAAGGCCTTCGCCAAATTCATGGCGAATTCATCGGGTAAATCGGATCCCCCGGATAACGACGAGTTTACAAGCAATGTCGGCTTACAAACTAACGTCGTCAATATGGAATTGGATCCTGAATTGGACGAAAACATGGTGAATAGTTCTCTGCAAAATCTAAACAATGAGATCCAGCAATCTCAGAATTCACAGAATCTGCGTATCTCGCCGACACGTGCCGTCACCCCTAACTTCAATTCGTCAAAAGAGAGACCGGCGAAGCGGGACTCCTCCCACCTGATTGATGCTTCTCCTTCAGAGAAAAATAAAATTCACTACACAATTGATTCCACAGCTTCCAATTCCTACGACCAGCTTTCAAAAAATCGATACATAGTATAACAAAGGTCCCTTTTTCATAATTGTTGAACCAAAGAAGGATTGTGAACCCAAGCACGTCATGGTGGTTGGGAAAATACTCCATACATCTTGTCCTGGTCTAATCAAACATATTGAAAAATCTGGTTTTTCCAGAATTTTAGTAGAATGTCACGATGGCAAAAGTGCGAACAAGATCATTGACAGTTCTGATCTCTTGGCTAAATCTAATCTTGCTGCATTCATCCCTAACTATCGGGTTGTTCGTAAGGGTATCGTACGCGATATTCCATTTGAAATTTCTAATGATGATATAACCAGATTCTCGGTTACAAGCTCCAAATGCCCGATTTTTAGTGCTCGTCGCTTTGTTATTAAGAATGACAAGGGAGAATTCGTCCAGACAAAAACTTTGCGAATCAGATTTGAGGGTCAAGAGGTCCCGAATTTCATTGACATCTTCTAACTGAGAGTCAAAGTTGAACCCTACATTTACCAACCGAAAATTTGCTATCAATGCTGTAGATCAGGTCACGTTACTAAACAATGCGAAAATCCTCGCTGTCGTTCTTGTGGTGGAGTTCCCCATGACACTGGAGTTGAGTGTCCTCAAGAAAAATCTCAGATTTGTCTTAATTTCAAAGGCCCACACCTAGATACTGATAAGAAATATCCAGTCTATATAGATCAAATTTCCATCAGGAAAATTGCAGCCTTCAGAAATATCCCTATCAATGATACCATACGTCTTTTTCATCGAGAGAAAAAACGCGCGCAAACAAATAACTCTATACTTGATATTAACTCGCTGCTAAAAGGACCCCCAACGCCTATTTGTGTATCCTCAGAGGCGCCTAACTTTAGTTACTCTAACTTTTCTAGCCTTGGAGACGTTGATTTGGACTATGCTACAGATAACCCTATCTCAAATCTGCAACAACTTTTTGCAGCTGTCACATTTTTTTCAAAACCAAAACCACAAAACCATAATAAACAACATGTCCTACCTTTTAAATTCCCACCAAAACTTCAGTCAAAGAAATCAAAACGTTGCGTCGGGTCGTTTTAACAAAACGCTGAATTTTTCTAATAACATTGGCAAAACGCCGAATTTCTCTAATAACATTGATGCAGTTGATATTCCTTCTCCACGGAACAATGTTAACCCCTGTGGTTCTACTTCTTCTACCGCTCGTAACTCATCCCTTCCTCCTCAGTTTGCTGAAAGACTTGCTCAAATGATGTCTTTTCTGACACAGCTGTATAACCAAATGGCTCCTTTCCTAGCCATGTTGAATCAATTTAATTCCCTCTCCATCCCCCTCTTAATCTTAATTCCATACCATCCTCACAGAGTGCCACATCCAATATTTCGTTTTAGTTGATGGCTACGGAGAATTCTTCAAGTATTCTTCAGTGAAATTGTCGGGGTATTTTCCCTAAGAAAGGCTCACTTGAAAAAATTTCCAACAAATTTGATGTAATTCTCTTGAGTGAGATCTGGATTGAACCCCAGTCCAGATTCCTTTTCAGGAGTTTTAATGTTATAAGGAAGGATCGCCCTGATCGATTGGGGGGGGGGGTGGTCTTTTGATAGCTATTAGAAATGACATTCCATTTGACCAAATAAATTTAATTTATTGTATAGATGAGACCCTCGATACTTTAGCAGTGGTCATTCCAACTGATTTGGGTCAATTACTCATTGTAAATGTTTATAGAAATCCTTGCGCTTCTGTTAGGTCAATTAATTGGCGGACTTTCTTCGATTCAACTTCAAACTTTTCTTGTATTTTTGTTGGAGGAGACTTTAATGCACATCATCCATCCTGGGGCTGTGAATCGTTTTGTCCATCAGGAAATTTAATTTTTGATGCGTTATTTGACACAAGACAAGATGGGTAGCGATCACTTCCCATTGAAAAGAGATATCGGCATTCCATTCAAATATCATCAATTCTTCTCACATAAATATAATTTAAAAAGGGTTGATTGGAAAAATTTCAAATCTTTTTTGTCGTCAATCCACGAAGAAGACAATCTTCCTGAACTAAAATCTTCTTATATTACCAATGCATATTACAATTTTGTGAAGGACATAGACGATGCCCTTCATAAAGCGGACCCCAAAATATATAGAAAGCCTTCCAGGAAAAATTGTTATCCGAGCTTCCCCCCTTGGTGGAATGAAAAATGCGTCAAGATTTCTCGTATAAGATCAGCCAAATTAAAACATTATATGACCTCCTCTAATTACGAGAACTTCATTGATTTCCTAAAAATATCAGGCATCAACTACAAAAAGATTTAAAGTCATTAAATGTACCAGTTTTAGATCATACTGTAAATCTTTGTCCTGTAATTCTCCTCTTTCTAATGTTTGGAATAAAATAAGAGGATTTCGCCACACGGTATTGAATCCACCTTCGCCTACCTCTAGCTCCATAAACTTAAGACACATTAGATGATATGAATGCTTATATAGAGAGCTTTTTAGCGGTGGCTAATGATTTTTCTAATGTAGTGATACCTCCTTTGCCAGATTTCTTTTTAGAAAGCAATTCCTCCCTTCAGAACGATATTATTTCTCCTCCTTCTTCAAATAATAATGCTGCATTGCAGCGAGGTGAAATTTTTGAACAATCCTTTACTTTTCAGGAGATGGCCTCTGTTCTGAGAATGTTAAAGCTTTAATCCTCTCCTGGTCTCGATAAAATTAGTTTCGAAATGATATCAAACCTTTCAAAAGCCTCTCTTCTCCATCTGCTTCATATTTTAAATTACATTATTGATGAAAGTATTTTCCCTGACTCCTGGAAAGATTTCTTGATCTTCCTTCTTCCAAAAAATTATGGGAAGAAATTTAGACTAATTGCACTAGCTTCTTGTTTTTTTTAAAAATAACATAAAAATCGATTCTGAATAGACTTATTTATTGGTTAGAAAATCAAAATATCCTTCCTCCATCTAAGTATGGATTTAGAAAAAACCGTTCCTGTGATGATAACCTGGCGATCCTCTCTTCGGAATTATATGTATCTCAAGCAAAAAAATCAATATACGGCCTGTCTGTTTTTGGATGTTAAAGCCGCTTATGACAATGTCATTCCAAACATCTTAATTAATGATGCGTTGGAGATTGGTCTTCCTATTAAAATTTGTAAATTTATTTTCAATCTAACCCATGTACGGTAGCTTTTCTTTAGAGTCAATGGCGAGGATAAAGGACCATTCAATGTCAAAAAAGGTATCCCGCAGGGCTGCATTCTCAGTCCTGTCTCGTATACTATTTACACGCGAAAATTACATTCAATAATCTACCCGAGCTGCAAAATTTTAGAATTTGCCGATGACATAGCCCTTTATTTTACATCATACGAATTGGAAGAATGTATCTCTATTCTCCAACAAAGTTTAATCAATATAAATTCCTTTTTGAAAGAAAGGGGACTATTCATCTCCCCAGATAAATCAAAACTAGTTATTTTTCCAATAGCAATCAAAAACTTACCAGATAATGTGCATATCTCTATTGATAACCAAATTGTAAATCCATACGAGTCAGCCACCTTTTTAGGGATTATTTTTCGTTGTACCTTATCGTGGGAATTACATTTCTTGGAATTAATCAATAGAGGCAATCAAGTCATCAATATTTTGAAGTGTTCATGTGGTACTTGGTGGGGTTCTCACCCTCAGATACTTCAAACTCTATTCCTTTCTTTGGGTAGGAGCTCTTCCGACTATGGCAGTCATGTCCTATTCATCTATAGTGGGGTTATACCTTTCAGAAAACCAAAAAAACTGCCCGATAAATTTTTACGTTTCATCTTTTTACAAACTGAAGGGTTATAAAGACAGAGTTTTAAATTCAGCCACTCCCTTACACTTCTCAAGTCCCTATCCATTCAGCCATACAGCATAATAATTATCCTGAAATAATTTCCAACAATTTCACTAATAATAAATTTCCAGATTTTACCCACTCTTCCTCTCTCATTTCACCACACACATCACGTTAGGGTTAGCTTCTGTGTGAGTTCGGCTGACTTCGGAATTGAGGAGAGGAAAGGATATAATGACTGCCTTCTCCGAAAAGGCCGAAAAGACCCGAAGTTCGAGCGCTACACAGATATAGCAACTATAGATGTGTGAGTGGCGAGAGAGAAAACTCGATCGTTGGTCCGAACGCCCAAATAAAAAGTCTTTTTTTATATTAAATATTGCACGGGGAATTTTTCTGACTTCGTCAATCGAAAGAGCAAGTTTCGATTAATAATAAATGCTCATAATTTGAAAATCGATTTTTGGCCGCTAAAGGCCCTTTTCTCGGAGCGCGTCACATATAGTTCTAATATGGATCCCTGGTCACAAGAGTATTTCAGGTAATGAAAATGCGGACAATTTGGCTAAACTCGCTACTAAAGAAGGAATCTTGATATAAAGCTCCCACACACTGAAATTTGGTCAGTAATCCTTCCCCTGCATCTAAACTCTGCTTTGGAAGTTTGGGGTAAAGCTTCGGAATCCTCAGAAAGTGGTCAATATTACTTTCAGAAGTTCTTTGATCTATCGAAGTTCAATAAGCCATGGTTTCATAAATCTAAGCTCGATAGGAAATCAATAGTTATTATTTCAAGGCTACGTGCCAATCACTACAACCTACCTGTAGCTGCTAGTATGGCTAGAAAAAATTTCATCGATGGTGGGGAGTGTGCTTTGTGCAGTTTTCCTGGCGAGGATATTAATCACGTGTTAAAGGCCTGCCCTGCTTACTCAGATTCCAGAAAATCACTTGAATCGTCTCTCATGAAAAATAGGTTTTAACCACCATTCAGTATTGAACCCTTTCTCTACAATCCTACAAATAAAAGTTTTTTTCCTATCCTACAATTCTTTAGAAACAACAACTTGATTATTTAACTTATTTTTATAATCATGTACAAACATGAGCTCTTTTTGCCACATTTCGTTCTTTTTAGTTTCACATTCTTATTCTCTTTTTGAGTTTCAAATCATATTTCGCACCTTTCTCCTTGATAGACAGCGCCATCCTCATTTTATTTCCACCTAACTGCGTATTTTAACCTCTCCACTCTCCAATCCAATTCCTAATTAATTGTTCACCTAATGCCCCCCCCCCACCTCCCTGGTGCAGTGGAGGGTGCAAGAATGTATATAATAAGGACAGGGAACTCGAATGGAGGGTGTAGAGTACCCGTGGCTGAAATAACGTGGGTAACGTCGAAGCACATCGTTGCGTAGTTTCGTACTGCGCATCAGGCTGTCTCATTTCTCCGCGAGCGAGAAAGAGTTCAAGCACGTGCATTGGAGTTGCTTACACTTTGGTGTTTACATTTTTGTCAATATTATACATCGCGTTTTTAACGTGTTTTTCATGCGAGAAATGGGATATAATTGATAAAAATGGCGCGAGTGTGTTGTGGCGTGCAATGCAGCACCAAATTGGGCGGTCAAGAGAAATGTACAAGTTTATTCAAAATCAATTCCGTAAGTTGTCCAATGACTTTATCTAAAGCCATGTGAGCGTAACCTCAAAATGTTTTTTCACATTTTTTTTAACTAACTTACGTTCACACTGTTATACGCGCCTAGGCGGTAAAATTATGAGGAAATCAAAATAATATTATATACTGAATTACCTTAACTAATATATTGATTCCCTCTCTCAGACACTTATTTTGCCGACAGGAATTAAGTCAGCCACGCTAGATATTAAGTTTTAGACATTAATGTAAGCAGACCTAAATGCACCGATCACGGGTAAGGGAGACACCGTCTTTGCCCTGGTATGGACGCACCTACTAGTTTGTCTGTCCTTGCCAGACTAAAGGCGCAACCCTTCGCGCCGGCGTAGCAGAGGAACCGGGTGAAGGCGAGCGCCGCGAGTACAGCGCCAGCAAAGCTCGACGCGCGCACCTCCCGCCACTCGATTCCACCCTCTCCAACGTAGCCTCCCGTGAACCTCTTCGGGGGTACGGGCATAAAAGGCCGTGCATGAACGAAGATCAGGAGTTCCGCTGTAGCTTGGCATTGTAAGCAGCAGCAAGAGAAACAGCCCGGCACTCCGGTTGTAAAACTTGAGCAATAATATTCCTAATTTTCAGTGTGCAATAAAGGATATTTGAAAATGATAATAGTAAGTTTTTGCCTCCTCTGAATTATTACTATACCCCCCCATTGAACGTGGCACAGCCGGCATACAGGCTGCGAGCACAAGGCGATCTCGCTTCACGAGCGTCTCTCTTTCTCCCTCTTCGTCAGGCAGCCGGCATACTGACTGTCGCGGCAAGGCGATCTGACTAGCTCGGCACCTCCCTTCCTTCTTCCTCCCCCAATCTGATAGCCGGCATGCTGGCTATCACCCCGAGTCCTTCTAGATCTCTAGGCGTCTCTACCCACCACCTTCGACCAAGGAACCCCAGAAGTACGAACGTCACTTCGAAGACAATCTCC